>JAAALK010000290.1:13591935-13744989 GCA_019279435.1 Zizania palustris
ACTAGGAGGAAATCTTTGCCATGCTTGAGAGTAAACAGTGTTTTATCAACAGAGCCCATCAAATACCCTCGCTCAAGCAGAAAAGACTTAAGTCTATCATACCAAGCCTGAGGGGCCTGCTTGAGTCCATAAAGAGCCTTATGAAGTTTAAGGACTTTATGTGGGTACTTGGGGTTTTCAAAACCAGGGGGTTGTTTTACATAAACATCTTCACCTATGAAGCCATTAAGAAAAGCACTTTTGACATCCATTTGATAGAGTTTGAATCCCTGGGATGTCGCAAGTGCAAGCAAAATCCTAATGGCCTCAAGGCAAGCAACAGGTGCAAAAGTTTCAGTAAAATCAATCCCTTCTAGTTGAGAAAAGCCCTGAGCTACAAGTCTAGCCTTGTTTCTAACTATAGTCCCATCCTCCCCTTGTTTATTTTTGAAAATCCATTTTGTTCCAATGAAATGAACATTTGGTGGAGGATCAACTAAAGTCCAGACTTGGTTTCTCTCAAAATTTTCAAGTTCCTCATGCATGGCATTGATCCAACTAGAATCAGAAAGTGCATGACTAACATCTAAGGGCTCGAAAGAAGCAACAAAAGCAGCATTAGTGAAATGGGCATGCGAACGAGTTACCCTTTGATCAAGCTCACCAATGATCTGCTCGGGAGGGTGCATCCTTTGAACATGATGTGGAGCCTCGCGGCGGGATGCAGTCTCCCCCTCAACTTGTGCGTTGGAGTGGTCCAAGATGACCGATGTTGAGGTAGTCGCTTCGGGACCTCGTGCCGAAGTAGTTGAAGCGGGGTCAGCTTCGGGGGTCGATGTCGAGGGTAGTAGGGGTTCATCCTCAAATTCTCCGGGATCTTCTTCTTCAAATAAGGTCTGCTCCATGTCGTGTTCATTTGCCTGTTCAAAAGCAGAACTAACAGAGGGGGTTGATTCATCAAAAGTCACATCACATGACTCGATGACTGTGTTAGTCTCTAAATTATAAACACGATAAGAATGACCATGTGTTGTGTAGCCCAAAAGGATCCCGTCAGAAGATCGCGACTCAAATTTATCCAAGTTACCACGTTTTAGGATAAAGCAGCGACAGCCAAAAACTCGAAGATGAGTAACCTTGGGCTGTCTCCCAAAACGCAGCTCATAAGATGTCAAATTTAAAATTGAGCGCAAGAAGATTCGGTTTGAGATGTAACAAGCAGTGTTCATGGCCTCAGTCCAAAATTTTCTAGGAGTCCTATGCTCATCAAGCATCGTCCTAGCCATCTCAACCAAAGTGCGGTTCTTCCTCTCAACAACACCATTCTGTTGAGGAACCCGCGGAGCAGAGAATTGATGTTCTATGCCATGCTCCATGCAAAAGTCAACAAAGAGACTATTTTTGAACTCGGTGCCATTATCGCTTCGAATGAATTTTAATGCACCAGGGAGTTCAGTAAAAAGTCTCAAAGCCAAGCTCCAAAAGTGTGAAAACACTTCGTCCTTGCTGGCAAGAAAGAAGACCCAAGAGTAGCGAGAGAAATCGTCGACAATAACTAAAACATACCACTTGCCGCCTAAAGAACTAACCCGAGAAGGACCTACAGTGTCCATATGGAGAAGTTCTCCGGGTTGTTCAGTCATCACTGTGGTGACTGGCGAATGCGAAGCGGCAATCATTTTTCCATGTCGACAAGGAGCGCAAACTAAATTCTTCTCAAACTTGAGCTTGGGCAATCCTCGGATCAGACCTAGGGCGCTCAAACGAGCGAGCAACTCAAAGCTCATATGCCCTAGTCTCCTATGCCACTTCCAAAGCTCAGAAGTTGAATGTGCAACAAGACAATGAGAAGATCCAGACGATTCTGAAAAATCAGCTCCAAAAACTCTCCCAACCCTAAAGATCTTACACACCACAACGCCATCAGAATTGAGCACTTGCGAAGTATCGCGATGAAATCGCACTTCGAAGCCCTCATCAAACAACTGAGATACAGACAGCAAATTGTATCCCAGGTTCTCAACCAAAGCAACATCTTTGAGAGTGAAGTTCGAATTAATTCTTACCACACCTTTACCTTTCACTCTACTCCTTCGATTGTTTCCGAAGGTGATATGTTCCCTTTGCTTGGTTGTGGTGAGGCTGGAGAACCATGCTGCATCTCCGGTCATGTGGCGCGAACAACCGGAGTCCATGATCCACGTGCCCTCCAAGCCTCGATCTGTCGCCTACACATGATAAGAATATCTCGATCGCTCAGTGTTGGGGTGAGTGAAATAATGACGAGGCATCCAGCACTGAGTGACACGAGTAGTAGGCACAGTAAAAGCAGACGGTCTACGCACATAATAATTAGAATGATGCAAAGTGCGAGGTCTACCTACATGCTGTGAACGAACAACATGTCGAGGTCTCCTACTCTGACGAGGTACAAATCTGCTAGCCCGAGGTCTACCACCATATGGAACATGGTGAACACCTCGAGGAGCAAAACCTCTCCGAGAAACACGAGGAGCCTCAAAAGCAGGACGATAGTACATCTCAGACTCATGCATACCTAAAGATGGGTAATGCATGTCCTGGTAACTCATCGCCTGTGCGCGTCGCTCATCCTTGATGCGACGAAAATAGAACCCAACCAAATGACCCGCCCGCTGACAGTAGGAACAGTGAAAAACTCTCCTGGGGGCACTCTCATGGGTCACAGAAGCAACTCTCACAGGCTCCTTGGGTTTCTTCTGTGTGGTTTTCTTGGGAGGATTTTTCTTGGCAGGAGGAGTGGTTTTCTTTGGTAGATGGGTAGGCCTTTTGGCTGATGGGGTGTCCAACAGAGCTCTTTCTTTCTCTAGGGTGGTGGGAGAGGTAAAAACAGTTTTGGACTTACTGTCTGAAGGTATTGTAGCGCCCCGATTTATACAAAATCGAGACATTATTGAATTTCCATAGAAAAACAATAATACAAGAGGTTCATCATGCGACAACGTACATACGGTAAAACTCATGGTACGCAGACCATATTTATTACAACATTGTTTTAATAAAACAGTAGAGTAAAATAATTAGAAAACGGCATGACGAACTTCTTCTTCAGGATTTTTCTTCTTGACTGGGTCGCTACTCCAGACCGTCTTCGAGATAAGCATCCTCTGTGGGGTCCAACGGGTATGAGTACAAAAAGTACTCAACAAGCCACCGCAAATGCAAATAATAATGCAGGATAATAACAAGGAAGGATAAAGGCTAACAATGCGGAATAAAGCAGTTGCAGTTATGGCATTTAGTGTAATCATATTTTAATCATGCGGAAAGTAAACATGAGCATCATCAACATCAACTAACTCGAGGAGTACGTTTTACCTCCTCGCACAACGGTCCTTACATGACAAACAACATGCACATCCATATTCAAGTAAACTAACTGGGGGATGTCACGCAACCCGCCCTTGACCGTGGGCTCGGCTTTTCGAAAAGATTTAAGACTCTGATCAGAGATGTACTACTGTACCCACAAGGCACGCACTCATCTCAACGAGATGACCCATTTCACGGGAACTCGTGCCAAAACCTCAATATGAGATGTTCCAAGCGATAACCACCCGCTCTAGGTTTCGCCGGCGCGCCGGGCCGCATCCCGGCTAACGTCGCACCCCCTTTTGCGCCACATTGGTACAAGTCACCCGCAGGTGCAACTTGACCCATCTCCAAGTGGTGGCCTCGGTTTGGAACAACCCATACCTTAGTTAGGACTTACCCACTAGACTTGTGGTTAGTACGTAAGTGTATTGCAACGGATCCCTCAGACCGGTCCTTATAGTGCCCCGGGTGCGACTGACCAATGCCCTAGCTTGCACCCGGAACCCACCATGCATACACTCACAACCATGACTCATCACCAACAGAATTTCCAAAGATAAGAAGTAACGGGATCATATAGCAGAACCATTCCACTACGACTCATTTTTATCCTATAGCGGCCGTGCCAATACATTGGACACTAGCTAATATCATTGATCATATGGTGACAAGGAGGTTAGGCGAGATAGCATGGTTTGGGTTGCACATCAAGGTCGGGGGATCCTAAATAAATATAATGTAAGGGTTCATTTGACTAATGCATATACATAACCTATGTGTTTTAGCGATAGTCAATTCAGACATGGGTTCAATATGCTCAAAAGAATTGTTTGGTGACTTGCCTTGTTCAGCAAAGGGAGAGGGAGGGACTTCGGGGAAGTACTCCGGCTCCTCGGCGACGTCGTAGTCTTTTTAATATAAAGTAAAATAAAAAGAACACAACATCCAATCAAACAGTATAACATTACATTATAAACATGTAAGTTTAAGTTGGTTATAAATAAAATAAATTCAAAGTTTAAGGTTCTGAAATTTATTTCTCCATTAATTCAAAATGAATCTACATGAATTATTGTTTTTCATAAAAAGGGTTTTTAAGTGTGTATAACACTACATTAAGTTTTCTAATCAATTTAAGATAAATGATTCAGGGAAAACTCAGTGGTTTTAGTGTTCAAACAGAAGGGACAATTATATAATTTTTCTGGAATTTAAATATTTAAATTTACACTTAAATCCTAAGGGTATTTGAATACTTATTTAAATAAACATGAAAATGTCCAAATAGCCTACTGTTTTTATTGCCTAAACATGTAGAGAATAATTTTATGAATTTTCTGAAATTGGAATGGTAATTTTTAGAGTTCAAATGCATCAGATATGAATTTTACAAGTTTAAAAGCATTTCTGGAATTTATTTTCAAATTTTAAACCTCTCGGGTCCACGGTGAGCCAGGCCCACGGTGAACCCGCGCACTGTGCGCGTGCACCGGGTCGATCTGGACCGTTGGATCCAGATCCAACGCGCGAGAGCGAGGCGGGAGGGTTAAGTGACAACGGACGGCCAGGATTAAAACGTGCGAAGGGGTACCACGTGGACGCACGAGATCGCCCGGCGGGTTTAAATGAAAACCAACGCGCGAGATTAAAACATACCGCTTTGACCAGATCCGACGGGGCGGATTAGATCGCGTACGTGGACTCACGCGCGTCGTCCGATCGCGATCGCACGGTCGAGATCAGATCCGACACGGCACGGGTACTCGACCCGTGCCGGTCGTCTTCTCCGACGACGGCGAGCGGGCCAGCGGCCACGGCGAGCGACGGCGGTCCTAGCTAATCCTAGAAATGGAAAGAGGGCACTACGGCGGTCATGACGGTACCTTAGGCGAGGCGAGGGGTCGACGGGAAGTGGTCGGCGGCGAGGGTAGACGGCGAAGCACTTCGGGCTCCTCGTCGGCGATGGGGTTCCGGCGATCTCCTTGACCGGCGGGGACGTGGCCGAGGTAGGGGACGTCCTGGCGGTCACGACGGTGGCGGAGGCGAGGGCCGGGGTGGTCCGAGGCGACGGCGAGGGGCGGCCGGAGGCGAAGCAGGGGGAAAATGCTCAAAGGCGAAGGAGGGGCGCTCTGTTCGTTCTGAGTGCGAATTGAAGCGTGGACCGAACGCGGTGGAGGGCAGGGGGGGTTAAATAGGGTCCGGCGGGGGTCGCATGCAGGGAAACCGGCCAGGGGGCCTTTACTCGCCGGCGATGGCTCGGCCATGCACGCGTAGCGGCGATCCGGGGGCGATGACGCGGTGAATTAAAGGGGGAAACGGTCGGCCGAGCGCGGGGGGCTGTTTAATGGCGCCAATTTAAAGCGGGAGGGGCCAGCGAGGCGGATCCGAGGCGGGGTCGTCGGCCGGCGGGATTTGGGGGCGGAGGCGGGAGGTAGACGACGGGTCTGACAGGCGGGGGCCACAAGCCAGCGAGCGCGAGCGAGCGAACGGGCGACTGACGGGTGGGGTCGGGCTCGGGCGCGAGGGGAGAAAGTTGGCGCCGACAGGTGGGGCCAAGGCGTCGGGCGCGCGCGTGAGAGGAGAGGGGCTCACTGACGGGTGGGCTCCACTGGTCAGAAGGCGCGCGCGGGTGGGAGTGGGCTGGGCCGGCCGGGAGGGAGAGAAGGGAGGGGGAAAACGGCCCAATACTGTTCTAATACATTTCTGAATAAAAATAATTCCAGAAAATAGATTAAAATATTAGGGCTACTTCCAAGGTTGGTAAAAATTTATAAAAATTCTCAAAATTATATTTTGGTCTTAGGATCATATACAAAAAGTTTCACCTCCTAATTTGGTCATCTACTCTATGTTGTAGTTCAAAAGGGTATAAAGAGGTATTTAAGTTATTTTCAGAAATAATAATTCCAAGAAATTGAATTTAATAATATATTTATTGTTTTGAAAACTTGGGGTGTTACAAACCTATCCCCCTTACAAGAATCTCGTCCTCGAGATTGGAACGTTACTCGAATAACTCGGGGTATTGGGCTTTCAGTTCGTCTTCTTTTTCCCAAGTGGCTTCTTCGGCGGGATGGTTGTTCCATTGGACTTTGCAGAAGCGGACGACACGACTTCTGGTTACTCTCTCCTTAGTTTCCAAGATCTTGACGGGTCTCTCTATGTAGGTCAAATCTTCTTGGACGTTGAGCTGCTGAAGGTCGGCTTGCTCGGTGGGCACACGGAGACACTTCTTCAGCTGCGAGACATGGAACACATCATGAACGCCTGCCAAGGATGGAGGCAGTTCAAGTTGATATGCCACTTCTCCTTGTCGACGGAGGATCTGGAAAGGTCCGACGTAGCGGGGTGCTAGTTTGCCTTTCATGTTGAACCTTTGAGTGCCACGGAGGGGAGTGACTCGGAGGTAGACATAATCGCCCTCCTCAAAGGCTAGATCTCTTCGACGGTTGTCGGCATAGCTCTTTTGCCTGGATTGGGCTGTCTTCAAGCGGTCTCTTATGATCTTAACTTTCTCTTCGGCTTCTCTCAATAAATCCGTTCCAAACAGTTGTGATTCTCCGGTTTGATCCCAGAGCAACGGCGTTCTGCACTTACGCCCATAGAGTGCTTCGAACGGGGACATTTGTAGGCTGGCTTGATAGCTGTTGTTGTAGGAGAACTCTGCATAAGGTAAGTTCTTGTCTCACATTCCGCCAAAGTCTAGAGCACAAGCTCTAAGCATATCCTCCAATATCTGGTTGACCCTTTCGGTTTGACCGTCGGTCTGTGGATGATAGGCGGTACTAAAGTTCAGCCGGGTGCCGAGTTCCTCTTGAAGGTTCTTCCAAAACTTGGAGGTAAACTGACTCCCACGGTCAGATACAATCTTCTTAGGAACTCCGTGAAGGCACACGATCCGGGTCATATACAACTCAGCCAACTTGGCGACGGTGTAAGTTGTCTTGACCGGAACGAAGTGAGCTACCTTGGTGAGCCGATCGACGATCACCCAGATAGAATCATGACCAGCTTGGGTCCTGGGTAGTCCCGTGATGAAGTCCATTCCTATTTCTTCCCACTTCCATTCAGGGACTTTGAGGGGTTGAAGAAGTCCGGCAGGTCTCTGATGCTCTGCCTTGACTCGCCGGCATGTGTCGCACTTGGCCACATACTCAGCTATTTCTCTCTTCATGCTGACCCACCAATATTTCTCCTTCAGGTCTTGGTACATCTTTGTACTCCCGGGATGAATGGAGTAAGAGTATCGTGGGCTTCTTGAAGGATGAGAGTCTTCAACTCAGGTATGTTGGGTACGCATACTCGGTTTCCGAACCAAATGGTACCATGTTCGTCCTCGGAGAATCCGGGGGCTTTACCCTTCCTCATGTTTTGCTGGATCTCCAGGATGTCCGGGTCTTCCTTCTGCTTCTCTCGGATCTGGTCTATTAAGACAGGCCGAGACTCCAAAGCAGCGAGGTACGCTCGAGTGGTGATCCCTAGGTTTAGCCTTTCCATCTCTTTATAAAGTAGAGGGGCCTGGTCTTGAATCATGATGGCATTGCAGTACCCTTTTCGACTAAGAGCGTCTGCCACCACGTTTGCTTTGCCCGGATGATAATGGATGCCCAAGTCATAATCCTTGATCAGTTCCAACCATCTCCTTTGCCTGAGGTTCAGATCTGGTTGGGTGAATATGTACTTGAGACTCTTGTGGTCGGTGAAGACCTCACACCGATTTCCCACAAGGTAATGTCTCCATATCTTCAAGGCATGAACCACGGCTGCTAGTTCCAGGTCGTGAGTTGGGTAGTTCAGCTCATGTGGTCTCAACTGCCGGGAGGCGTAGGATATCACCTTCCCTTCTTGCATTAAGACACATCCCAATCCTTGACGAGAGGCATCACAGTAGACGTGGAAGTCTTTCCGGATGTCTGGCAGGGTTAGAATGGGGGCTGACACAAGCTTCTTCTTGAGGGTCTGGAAGCTTTCCTCGCAGTCGGGGGTCCAATCAAACTTCACCTCTTTCTGCAGAAGTCTGGTCATAGGCTTGGCGATCTTGGAAAAATTCTCGATGAACCGGCGGTAGTATCCGGCCAATCCGAGAAAACTCCGGATCTCGGTCACGGTCGTGGGCTGCAGCCAGTTGGTTACCGCTTCAACGGTGGTTGGGTCTACTGCTATTCCTCCGGCAGATATGACATGGCCGAGGAACTTCACCTCAGACGACCAAAATTCGCATTTGCTGTATTTGGCGTACAGTTGCTGCTCCCTTAGCTTTCCGAGGGTCAGACGGAGGTGAGTCTCGTGCTCTTCCTTGGTCTTGGAGTAAACGAGGATATCGTCGATGAATACCACGATGAACTTGTCCAAGAACTCCATGAATACATTGTTCATCATGTTCATGAAGAAGGCCGGGGCATTCGTGAGTCCGAACGACATCACTGTGTACTCGTAGAGTCCATAGCGGGAGGTGAAAGCAGTCTTGGGTATATCTTCCTCCCTGATCCTCAACTGGTGGTAACCTGACCTGAGGTCAATCTTGGAAAACACCGAGGATCCTTTCAGCTGATCGAACAGGTCGTCGATCCGAGGCAATGGGTATTTGTTCTTGATGGTTACGTCGTTCAGGGCTCTATAGTCCACGCACATCCTCTTGGTCTTGTCCTTCTTCATGGCAAATATGACCGGTGCACCCCAAGGTGAGGTACTCGGCCGGATGTAACCTTTCTGCTCTAGGTCTTCGATGTTGCTCTTGACTTCAGCTAGTTCATTGGCGGCCATTCGGTATGGGCGCTTGGAGATTGGAGTGGTCCCCGGGACAAGCTCGATTCTGAATTCGATGTCCCGCTTGGGAGGCATTCCGGGCAGATCTTCGGGGAAGACATCTGCAAACTCCTTGACTATTGGCACCTCTTCAAGAGCTATAGAGCGAAGGGATGCTCCGCGTGGTTTGCGACTGACCATCCGGAAGGTGACGGTTACGCCCTCGGGACTGGTCACCGTGACGGACTTGTTGGCACAGTCGATCACTCCCTTGTGCTTCATCAACCAATCCATACCTAGAATAAGGTCGAGTCCGGTGCATTGGATAAGGACAGGCTCGGCCCGAAACAGCACTCCTTGGATGTCAAGTTGAACCTTAGGGCTGTAGAAGCGAGCTGAGGTCCTATTACCGGGGGTGGCAATCACCATGGGAATCGGTAGAGGGAGCACGTCCAGATGGTTTGTTTTTGCAAAATCTTCAGAGACAAAGGAGTGGGTCGCTCCAGAGTCAAACAATACGACGGCCGGTACGGAATTTATAGTAAACGTACCGAGTACGACTTCAGGAGCCTCCTGAGCTTCCTCCGCGCTGACGTGGTTGACGCGGGCGCGTACGGCCTGGTGGGGTGCTGCGCCTTGGTTCTGCTTGGGGTGAGGACACTGGTGCGAATAGTGCCCTTCCTTGCGGCAGTTGAAGCAGACGACCGGCCTTCCCTGGCGATCCCTCAACATCGGGGCCTTGGCGGCCGGTGCCGGATGAGCGGCCGGAGCTGGTGGAGCGGGGCGAGGATGCCCGGCGTTGGATCCACCGGCTGCGTGAGGTGGCCTGTAGGCGGGCCGAGGATGGTAGGCGGGCGCTGGTGGCGGAGGGACGAAGCGGGGCCTCTGAGTGTTCGCCTGCTGGTGCTTGAAGGCGATCATCTTCCTCTTCTTGAGGTCCAGCTTGTTCTGCTCAGTCTCTTGGATGAGCGCTTTATTGACAAGCCGCTGGAAATCGGCGAAGTCGGCGGCGACGAGCTGGATGGACAGCTCATCCTTAAGTCCCCTGAGGAACTTGGCTTGGCGGAGGGCGTCGGTGCGCACTTCCTCCGGTGCGTAGCGTGCGAGGCGGTTGAACTCATGGAGGTACTCCATGACAGTCCTGTTGCCCTGCTGCAGGTCGCGGAACTCCTGCTGTTTGACCGCGATGACACCGGCGGGGACGTGGGCGGCACGAAAGGCGATGGTGAACTCCGCCCAAGTCACCATGTGGCCCTCCGGCTGGGACGCACGGTAGTTGTCCCACCACTCGGCGGCGGGACCCTGGAGCTGATGAGTGGCGAAGGCCACTCGCTCCCGGTCTGTGCAGGGGAGGAGGTCGAGCTTCTTCTCGATGGTGCGGAGCCAATCTCCGGCCTCCATCGGGTTGGTCGTGCTCGAGAAGATGGGCGGGCGCACGCGCAAGAACTCGGAGAGTTGCGGAGCGGCCGCGGGTGCTGGTGCGCGAGGGGCGGGCTCCCCATTCTGCAGACGGTCCAACTGAGCCTGTTGGTGCTGCATTTGGGTGAGGAGGGCGGTGATCAGATGATTCTGGTTCGCCATCATTTCCGCTAAGGTGGGGTGGTTGGCGGAAGGCGACCCAGACTGACGTGGGCCTGTCGCACCCCAGTTGGGTACAACTCCCTCGGGCGCATCTCGGCTTCCTCCTGCTCCGCTGTTGGAGTCGGGGTTCTGGTGGTCGGCCATCTTCTGAATATGCATAGTCATAAGGCAAAAGAATTGACAAAACAATGTATGATAATAACTTCATCTCATAAATAATTTCAGTGGTAAAATGTTCATTACAATCAAGTTTTTATTCTACCCAAGACACACTCGTCATGGGTAGCACCACATACGAATTTTTTTATTTTTAAACTAGTGACTCCTACGCCTACTCGGCACCGGAGGCAGTCTCCGTGCTCTCGGAACCACGAGTGCGCGGCTCCGAAGGGACGGTGGGCTCGAGAAAGTTCTCGATGATAGGGTCGGAGACGAGGCCGGGGCGTGGTGCAGGGACGCTGGCGGTAGATGGTCCGACGGTGGAGGGGTGAGGTGGGATCCGCTTGGGGCGAGGGACGGGCTCACGGATGGGCTTCCTCTTCCTCGGAAGGAGAGGGACCATCTCAGCGATGTCCTTCTGCAGCTGTATGATCTTGCGCTGCAGTTCGCCATTTTGCTGGATCAGGTGCTTCGTTTCCTCACGAAGGAACTCAACCGCCTCATGGTGCTCGTCGGCGTCGAGCACCGCCTCGGTGTGGAGATCATCCATGGCCTGTAGAAGACGAGACTGCCGGGCCATGACCGGATCACGCACGGAGTGAACTCCGAGGTAGATACTACGGTGGGCGCCGGGAGTGCGCTTCGGCACAAGCCGGAAGGATGTGTTCTGAAGACGATCGTCGTAGATCATCCTCAGCTCCATGAGGGCTTGGAGGGCGACTCGTTGGCACGCGACGTCGAAGGTCGGGCCTCCAAGTGCGGTGGTGTAGGACGGCAGATGCTCCCCGGAGCCGTGGACGGTGAGGGAGACGTCGCAGGGCCCGGCGAATTCCTCCATGTAGACTCCTTGAAATTCGGGTTCGAAGAGGAACCCGAGGAAGGTGAGCATCATTCGGAGCTCCCTAACGAAGCCCTCGAAATGACGGCAGTAACTGTGGACTTGGTAGACTGGCATCTACAAAACAACAAGTTGAATAAAAGTGAGGAGAGGAACAAAGTTTATGAAGTAGATTTTCAAGAAATAATTTCCTATGGTTAATGGCTAGGCGGGTCTGTTTGGCTTCCTACAGTCAAGTCGGCTCTGATACCATCTTGTAGCGCCCCGATTTATACAAAATCGAGACATTATTGAATTTCCATAGAAAAACAATAATACAAGAGGTTCATCATGCGACAACGTACATACGGTAAAACTCATGGTACGCAGACCATATTTATTACAACATTGTTTTAATAAAACAGTAGAGTAAAATAATTAGAAAACGGCATGACGAACTTCTTCTTCAGGATTTTTCTTCTTGACTGGGTCGCTACTCCAGACCGTCTTCGAGATAAGCATCCTCTGTGGGGTCCAACGGGTATGAGTACAAAAAGTACTCAACAAGCCACCGCAAATGCAAATAATAATGCAGGATAATAAACAAGGAAGGATAAAGGCTAACAATGCGGAATAAAGCAGTTGCAGTTATGGCATTTAGTGTAATCATATTTTAATCATGCGGAAAGTAAACATGAGCATCATCAACATCAACTAACTCGAGGAGTACGTTTTACCTCCTCGCACAACGGTCCTTACATGACAAACAACATGCACATCCATATTCAAGTAAACTAACTGGGGGATGTCACGCAACCCGCCCTTGACCGTGGGCTCGGCTTTTCGAAAAGATTTAAGACTCTGATCAGAGATGTACTACTGTACCCACAAGGCACGCACTCATCTCAACGAGATGACCCATTTCACGGGAACTCGTGCCAAAACCTCAATATGAGATGTTCCAAGCGATAACCACCCGCTCTAGGTTTCGCCGGCGCGCCGGGCCGCATCCCGGCTAACGTCGCACCCCCTTTTGCGCCACATTGGTACAAGTCACCCGCAGGTGCAACTTGACCCATCTCCAAGTGGTGGCCTCGGTTTGGAACAACCCATACCTTAGTTAGGACTTACCCACTAGACTTGTGGTTAGTACGTAAGTGTATTGCAACGGATCCCTCAGACCGGTCCTTATAGTGCCCCGGGTGCGACTGACCAATGCCCTAGCTTGCACCCGGAACCCACCATGCATACACTCACAACCATGACTCATCACCAACAGAATTTCCAAAGATAAGAAGTAACGGGATCATATAGCAGAACCATTCCACTACGACTCATTTTTATCCTATAGCGGCCGTGCCAATACATTGGACACTAGCTAATATCATTGATCATATGGTGACAAGGAGGTTAGGCGAGATAGCATGGTTTGGGTTGCACATCAAGGTCGGGGGATCCTAAATAAATATAATGTAAGGGTTCATTTGACTAATGCATATACATAACCTATGTGTTTTAGCGATAGTCAATTCAGACATGGGTTCAATATGCTCAAAAGAATTGTTTGGTGACTTGCCTTGTTCAGCAAAGGGAGAGGGAGGGACTTCGGGGAAGTACTCCGGCTCCTCGGCGACGTCGTAGTCTTTTTAATATAAAGTAAAATAAAAAGAACACAACATCCAATCAAACAGTATAACATTACATTATAAACATGTAAGTTTAAGTTGGTTATAAATAAAATAAATTCAAAGTTTAAGGTTCTGAAATTTATTTCTCCATTAATTCAAAATGAATCTACATGAATTATTGTTTTTCATAAAAAGGGTTTTTAAGTGTGTATAACACTACATTAAGTTTTCTAATCAATTTAAGATAAATGATTCAGGGAAAACTCAGTGGTTTTAGTGTTCAAACAGAAGGGACAATTATATAATTTTTCTGGAATTTAAATATTTAAATTTACACTTAAATCCTAAGGGTATTTGAATACTTATTTAAATAAACATGAAAATGTCCAAATAGCCTACTGTTTTTATTGCCTAAACATGTAGAGAATAATTTTATGAATTTTCTGAAATTGGAATGGTAATTTTTAGAGTTCAAATGCATCAGATATGAATTTTACAAGTTTAAAAGCATTTCTGGAATTTATTTTCAAATTTTAAACCTCTCGGGTCCACGGTGAGCCAGGCCCACGGTGAACCCGCGCACTGTGCGCGTGCACCGGGTCGATCTGGACCGTTGGATCCAGATCCAACGCGCGAGAGCGAGGCGGGAGGGTTAAGTGACAACGGACGGCCAGGATTAAAACGTGCGAAGGGGTACCACGTGGATGCACGAGATCGCCCGGCGGGTTTAAATGAAAACCAACGCGCGAGATTAAAACATACCGCTTTGACCAGATCCGACGGGGCGGATTAGATCGCGTACGTGGACTCACGCGCGTCGTCCGATCGCGATCGCACGGTCGAGATCAGATCCGACACGGCACGGGTACTCGACCCGTGCCGGTCGTCTTCTCCGACGACGGCGAGCGGGCCAGCGGCCACGGCGAGCGACGGCGGTCCTAGCTAATCCTAGAAATGGAAAGAGGGCACTACGGCGGTCATGACGGTACCTTAGGCGAGGCGAGGGGTCGACGGGAAGTGGTCGGCGGCGAGGGTAGACGGCGAAGCACTTCGGGCTCCTCGTCGGCGATGGGGTTCCGGCGATCTCCTTGACCGGCGGGGACGTGGCCGAGGTAGGGGACGTCCTGGCGGTCACGACGGTGGCGGAGGCGAGGGCCGGGGTGGTCCGAGGCGACGGCGAGGGGCGGCCGGAGGCGAAGCAGGGGGAAAATGCTCAAAGGCGAAGGAGGGGCGCTCTGTTCGTTCTGAGTGCGAATTGAAGCGTGGACCGAACGCGGTGGAGGGCAGGGGGGGTTAAATAGGGTCCGGCGGGGGTCGCATGCAGGGAAACCGGCCAGGGGGCCTTTACTCGCCGGCGATGGCTCGGCCATGCACGCGTAGCGGCGATCCGGGGGCGATGACGCGGTGAATTAAAGGGGGAAACGGTCGGCCGAGCGCGGGGGGCTGTTTAATGGCGCCAATTTAAAGCGGGAGGGGCCAGCGAGGCGGATCCGAGGCGGGGTCGTCGGCCGGCGGGATTTGGGGGCGGAGGCGGGAGGTAGACGACGGGTCTGACAGGCGGGGGCCACAAGCCAGCGAGCGCGAGCGAGCGAACGGGCGACTGACGGGTGGGGTCGGGCTCGGGCGCGAGGGGAGAAAGTTGGCGCCGACAGGTGGGGCCAAGGCGTCGGGCGCGCGCGTGAGAGGAGAGGGGCTCACTGACGGGTGGGCTCCACTGGTCAGAAGGCGCGCGCGGGTGGGAGTGGGCTGGGCCGGCCGGGAGGGAGAGAAGGGAGGGGAAAACGGCCCAATACTGTTCTAATACATTTCTGAATAAAAATAATTCCAGAAAATAGATTAAAATATTAGGGCTACTTCCAAGGTTGGTAAAAATTTATAAAAATTCTCAAAATTATATTTTGGTCTTAGGATCATATACAAAAAGTTTCACCTCCTAATTTGGTCATCTACTCTATGTTGTAGTTCAAAAGGGTATAAAGAGGTATTTAAGTTATTTTCAGAAATAATAATTCCAAGAAATTGAATTTAATAATATATTTATTGTTTTGAAAACTTGGGGTGTTACAGGTATCCTCTCAAAACCCAAACCTAGAGCTACCCCTGCTCTGTCAGCACACAACTTGGTTTTGGCCATCTCTCCATCCTACCCTTTCCCTCAGTGCATTTATTAACCACAGAAAGAAGGTATTCATTTTCGGACATGAGGTTCCCAGCTCGCTCTCTAGCAGTGCCTAGCTGGTCCTTAAGGGTGATGCAAGTGTCACACACAGGCTGCACATCCTTAGAACTACCGGCCCTTTCCAATCTAGCCTCCAAATCATGAACATGCTTATCACGTAAATTAATGCTATCGCGTAATAAAGAGCAGTTCATGCAATCAATAATATCATGAGGTCTAGAATCCTCCTCCAAAAGCTGCTTCTGTGCAGTCTCAAGCTCAGAGAGAGTTTGAGCATGTACAGAGCGCAACTGAGCAAGCTCACTCATGACAACAGAACAAGATTCACATTCAGCATCATTAATCTTAGACTTAAGCATGGCATATTCAGTAGAAACAGATTCTAGCCTAAGTCTAAGGTCTTTTCTTTCTCTAGCGGCTTGCACAAGTAATCTATCCTGATCAAGAACTACTTCATTCAGCTCATCTAATTTAATTAGCAGCTGGTCAAATGATAGGTTTACCTCAGATGAGTCAAGCTCATCGCCGCTGTGATCGCTGTCGGCCATGAAGCAAAGGCCGGTGAAGTCTCTTCCCTTCTTGTCCTTCTTGTCCTCCTTCCTTGGGGACTCCTCCTCCTCAGAGCTCGACTCCTCAGTTGAGGACGTGTCGATGTCGCTGAGAGCAGCAACAAAGGCTCTGGAAGCGGCCTTGGCTACTTTCTTAGCCATCTTGCCGCGCTTGCCCTTCACAAAGGGCTTCCTCTCCTTTTTGTGGTATTTGGGGCGGTCACTCTCATCTCTCTTCTTGATCTTGGGGCAATTGGCCTTAATATGAGAGGTGTCGCCACATTCATAGCAACCACTAAAACCACTTCTCCTCTGATCCCGTCTCTCATGGTGAAAGCGGGTGAACCTCCGGGCAATGAGAGCAAGCTCATCATCAGCTAGAGTGTCCACCTGCTCCTTTGTGACGGAGACCAGGGAAGACAAAGCAAAACCATCTGCAAAAACACAAGTACCAGATGTGCTTGGTTCTGCAGTGGTGCCACGGCTAGTGCTAGAAACCAATGCCAATGGCTGTGGCAAAGAGCTTCTGTGCACTGCAAGAGATGCCTTGGCAATCTCTGTGGACTTTAGCTTGCTAAAGAGTTCATCACAAGTCAATGTGTCATAACCTGTGGACTCCTCTATGCTGGATATCTTTACTTCCCATATGCTACGGTCAAGAGCATAGAGAAGCTTGATAGCCCTATCGTGATCATTGTAAGCAAGCGTCCCGTTGGATCGCAAGTTACTCACTATCGCGTCAAAGCGAGAAAACATGGCATCTATAGATTCACCAGGTGCCTGCACAAACAGCTGATACTGTTGGTTGTAAGTGCTTTGGCGCCTGGCCTTAATCTGAGTAGAGCCCTCATGAAAGACAATGAGCATTGTCCAAATTTCCCTAGCAGTCCTAAGGTGTTGTACCCTATCAAACTCACTTCTACTCAAACCGATGAACAGTATATTTCTTGCCTTGGAATTGGCATTATACTGATCCTTCTCAGTCTGAGAGGTGCGAGTCTCAGGGATGGAGTATTGTGAGTCCACAATCTCCCAAATTGCATTTCCTTGGCTTAACAAGTAAGCCTCCATGCGCACCTTCCAGTATGCGAAATCTGTCCCATCGAATAGAGGAATTTTACTGCCTCTATCCATGTCGCCAAAAGATCACAAAACCGGTTAAGGTCAACTGGTGATCTTAACCCGCTCTGATACCAATTGTTGGACCGGAAACGGCGACCAGAGGGGGGGTGAATGGGAGCTTTTAAAAATTCGGGCTAAAAACTAGCCTTCGGTTTCAGTTCTGTCTTCTGTGGAACAGGCTTCGAACACTACCTTCGAAGGTCTGGTTCGGAGGTACTTCGACGCCTTCGAACACAGGCTTCGCAGGAGCAAAAGTTCGAAGCCAAGAAGACTTCTCTCCACTAACAACCCTCGAAAATCAACTCTGCCAAGTCAGTGCAGGGTCCGCACACGGGGTGCTTCGAGCAGGCTTCGCACTTCACCCTTCGCAAGAGTGGACAGCCCTCTGAGGACTTCGACCACGTACTTGGCGTCAGCAACTGGTGCTGGGCTTCGTACCCGAAGGTCTAAACGCACACCAAAGGACTAAGCTAAGAGCTTCGACACAGGAAGCAAAACGGGCCTTGAACAGGGCTTCGCTAGTAAGCTGTGAGGTCTAGCCTCAAGTTACACAGAGCGACAGCACACTGAAAACACACTTCGCACAAAAGCAACCTTCGCCTAGACAAGCTTCGGTGCACTATAACTAGCGAGGTATGTAAAGCGAGCTCAAGCAAAAAGCACAAGAAGCAGGGCTTCGCCGCTTGAACAAGGAACACAAAATAAATTGAACTCTGGATGAAATACAACGAGGTATGTGGCTACAGGAGCTCAACAGTAAATGCTCAAAGTGTTAAATGCTACCTACCGAGCCCCCATATTTATAGCCCACAGTTCACCCAAAGGAAATGACTACACTACCCCTAGGGTTTACATTGATTTTGTCTCTACAGAACTAAGGGATACAAAAGGTAGTCCACCTTTATTCTGGAGGCTTCTCTGTCAGCTTTGCAGAGGGGACAGTGTCAGCCTTTTTCAGAACAGACAGTGTCAGCCTTTGCAGTCTTTGACCTTCTGGAATCCTCCCTTCGCACGCGAGGGTGCGGTAGCTTCGGTGAGAAGCCTGAAGCCAGATGGCCTTCGCTCCACCGAAGTCAGTCTCCGATACACTGACGGTTTTGAGCCGAAGCCGTCAAAGCCCTTGGGCCTTCGCACCAACACCTCCGGAGTGGACCACCACGGCTTCGCAGCTACTCCCAGCTCGAACTCCGTCAGTCCGTGTACCGAAGCCGTGCAGGCCGAAGCACCTCAAGTCAACCTTGCTCCGGAGCAAGCCTCGCTCCGAAGCCTTCCTCCCTCCGAAGCCCCACCTTCGGAGTACCACCCTTCGAAGTCCCTCCTTCGTCCAAGGCCTCCGTACGAAGCATTCCATGAGCCCTTCGTCGCAGTGTCTCTCCCCGAGCACACTCCTCGACGAGCCTCACCCGGACCATGCCTTCGATGCGCCTCGACTTCTAAGACCTTCGTCGGGTACCTTCGAATGTCTTCCTCCGGAGCACACTTTGAATTCCTTGCCTCCGCAGAGGACTTGTTCCACCAACTCCGAAGTCACTCCATTCGGAGTACCTTCGAAGTGCCTCACCTCCGAGGACTTTGTCTCGGAGTACCTTCAGCCGGAGCCATGCTCCGCACTCTCTGCCTTCACCTGGCACGCCTCGACCCGAGGACCGACCCGGACCACCTTCACAGCCACCGTGACGGAGCTCCCCGCTCCCCTGGCATCAAGCCTCCCGCTTGACCCAAGTTCACCTGCTGCGAACCTTGTCCGTCGCCTCCGAAGTCCCTGCGCACCACAGACAAGCAAACAAGTGTATCCAGTACTCCGGAGACCTCTCCGGGTTAGCAACCTCCGGTACACACTCCGGTGTACCGCCCAAAGTACCGAACCCTTCGGTACGAACCCAGTCATCGTGTACTGTCGGACCCCTCCGACATGCACACTCCGCTGCAACAGCTGCAGCAAGCAAACACCGAAAACCCTTCGGTAAACCACCTCCGAATACCCTTCGGAGGTCCAACCTCCGAACCCCCTTCGGAGGTACCCTTCGAACAGAGGGTAAAAAGCCTATCAATCACTCATCACAAAACACCGAAACCAACCCTTGGTTTCTCAATCTCAGTAACCTCGCTACACTCACGGTGCCTATTGCGGACGAAACCCTACTCCTCTACCTTGCAGCTACTAGCTCTGCTGTCAGTGCAGTCCATGTTAGAGAGGTTGATTTCAACGGGAAGTTGGTACAGAATCCAGTCTATTTTGTATCCAAAGCATTGTCTAGAGAAAATACAAGATATTCCGAGCTTGAGAAGTTCACTTATGCTCTGATAATGGCTTCAAGGAAGTTAAGGCATTATTTCTTGGCGCATAATGTAATTGTACCAACTTCGTATCCCTTGGGAGATATGCTCCGAAGTAAGGATTCCACATGAAGAATTGGGAAGTGGGCCGTTGAATTAGCACCTTTCGGCATATCCTTTGTGGCAAGGACAGCAATTAAGTCACAAGTGTTGGCGAACTTTGTGGCAGAGTGGACTCCCCCTGCAGCATGGGCTCCGGAGAAGCCAAGTGAAGAAATTTGGACCATTTACTCCGATGGAGCTTTCCAAGCATCTGGAGCAGGTGTCGGAGCAGTGATAATTTCGCCTTCAGGGCAAAAGGCAATGTACTCCGCAAGACTCAACTTTAAATCTACCAATAATACAGCGGAGTATGAAGGAATTTTACTAGGACTTCGAAAAGAACGTGCTCTAGGGGCTACAAGAGTTGTTATTAAGACATATTCTCAAATTGTAGCACGACACGTAGACAAGAGTTTTCAAGTTCGACATCCACAGCTTGCAAAATATTTGGAAGAAATCCGTAAGATTGAAGCAGCATTTAAAGGGATTTCAATTCGGAGTATACCCAGAGCAGAAAATGCGCAAGCTGATATTTTGGCAAAAGCTGCAGCCGGAGCTATAGACATTCCAGAAGAGGCTTTTTACGAAGAACTCAGTACACCTTCGGTGCCACAAATTCCTTCTGCGGAAATCCTTTGCATTCCAAGTACAGATTGGCGAAGTTCAATTATGGAATTGTTGCAAGGAGAAGCAAGTTTGTCTGAAGTGCCACAGCTTTCGAGGTTGAAGCTCAGAATTCGGAATTATCATATAATCAACGGTATTTTGTATAAGGCCGGAGTATGTTCCCCTCTGCTCTGATGTATATCTCAAGCTGAAGGTCAAGAAATTCATGAAGGACTCTGCGGTAGCCATTTGGCCCCTCGAGCTTTGGCAGGAAAGACACTTCGCCAAGGGCTTTATTGGCCTACAATAGTAGTTGATGCGGAGAGCTTAGTCCGTACCTGCCAAGGATGTCAGTGGATGGGACGAAGAAGTCATCGCCCACCAACAACTCTTCAAGTCATTGCTCCAGTATGGCCCATGGTCAGATGGGGCATGGATCTTATTGGCCCCTTCCCAATAGCAAAAGGAAATTTGAAATTCGCAGTGGTAGCAATTGAGTACTTTTCCAAGTGGGTCGAAGCAGATCCCCTAACAGCTATCACTTCGAATAATATACAAAAAATTTTCTGGAAGAATATCATATGCCAGTTCGAAGTACCTCGACAGCTGACAGTTGACAATGGAACACAATTCGATGCAGAACCCTTTAGGAAATTTTGTGAAGATCTAGGCATCCAATTATGTTTTGCTGCAGTAAGACATCCTCAGTCTAATGGAGCCGTTGAAAGAGCCAATGGCAATATCTTGTTAGGGCTGAATCGAAGAATAGTGGGGTTGTCAAAAGGATTGTGGACCGAAGAGCTCCCCAAGATTCTATGGTCCATTCGGACCACTCAAACGAGGTCCACGGGTTTTACTCCCTTCAGACTATTATTCGGAGACGAAGCTATGACGCCAACGGAGCTCAAAGGAGGATCCCTTCGCAGCACCGAACTAGAGATAGAAGCAGAAAGGCAAACTTTGCTTGATTTAACAGAAGAAACAAGACTTCGAGCTGTCGCCAATTTGTCGAAGTATCATCAGCAGACGAAGACTTGGTTTGATCCGAAGGTTAAGCTTAATGAGCTTAAGCCGGGTCATCTTGTTGTGCGAAGTGTTATAGCACCAGGGAAACTAGGGAATAAGTGGGAAGGCCCATATATAATTCTCCACTCAGGACGCCCTGGTTCTTTTAAGTTAGCTACTTTAGAAGGTGAAGAGCTAATGCATACATGGCATGCGGAGCACTTAAAGCGATTTTTCGCATAGGGGCTCCTTGTAAATCATTTGTAAACACTTTCCAAATTAATAAAGTTTATGGTTCAGATAATGCCTACCCCCCAAATACTTCCTACTTCTAGTGGACGCATTGGAAGAACGAAGTTCGTTGGGAGGGAAGTGTCATTAATTTGAATCATTTTTTGGACTTCGGACCACTGGTTCGAAGCTTTCGACGAGGTGGGAAAGTCACTGAAAAGCGGATTCCAAGCCACCGGCTTGAAAGCATCCATAAAAAGAGTCGAAGGGGACCAAATAATGCGGATTCCAAGCTCCGGCTTGAAAGCATCTGTAAAAAGAGTCCAAGGAGACCACTGTGAATTCCAAACCACCGGTTTGATAGCATTCGCAAAAAGAACCGAAGGAGGCCAAAACAAAACAGAGTTTGAGCTGATAAGCTTCGAATATCTGTGAAAAGAGTCCAAAGTGACCAATCATTTAGGACACGAAAGTGTCCAGAAAGTTTGTCCGAGGTGACTTCTTTCAAAGCAAAAGGTACTAAGTTACCAGTTTTCAGACTTCAAGTAGTCGAAGACGTTTAGTAAGATTTCAATTAATCTTTAAAGTTGCTGAGGGGCTCCGAGCCTCCAAATTGTACTCCTAAGTTCTTTGTGCCTAACCATATTTGAGTATAGTTCGAAGTTGCTTACGCCCAAAGAGGGGCTGGGAAGTAGGGAGACAATTTTAAAAAAATCAATATTTATTATCCGAACAAATTACAATTACATCACGAAAAATCGGTGTCTATGCCAAGAAGGAATCGAAGACCCCTTTGATCTCTAGAGCTACTACTAAGGTTGGAATGACTAGTTCTAGAGCCGGGAGTTCTAACAACTTTGTGTTTAACTCTTCTACCTCCCTTCGAAGCTCTAAAATCTTTCTGTTCTTGTTGAAGTTCAGCCCAAGTTCGAAGTCGTTCGGGGCTCCTTTCCTAGCTTTGAAGTTCTTTAGGTTTTTTCCCTTGATCTTCAGCATTACATTCATCCTCAGACCATGTAATGTCTTCAAAAGATGAAGTTTCCAAGTTAACTTCTTTTTCTTCTTCTTTAATATAAGATAGTATATCTTTACATATTTCGGGCGCAATTACACCAGAGCTATCTCGAGGAATTAAAAATCAAGGTCGCTTGTGAAGTTTTAAAAGATCGAAGGTAGCCCATAGCAGGCAGAGTTCTTCGGTAATGTTTAACACTTCGACATCATCCATATGAGGTGGAGAAGCCTAAAAACACGATAAGCAAATTTTCATTCATAATGTATGAAAAACATGATTCTTTACATAGTCAGGATCCTAAAACAAATCTAGACCTGCGGGTTTGGCGGAGGCTGGCTGCTCGAGGCTTGCGACCGAGCTTGCTTCTGGCGTTGCCCTTCATCAATCCAAGCCTTGATCACAGTGCGACCTTCGGCTCTCCATGAAGCTTGGAAGGATTGCCAAGCAGCGGTTACGTCTTCAGAAGGATTAAGAAGCCGGTTTTCGTCGAAGGTAATGGGAGTCACCCCTGAATCCGGTGTTATCGATATTCCCAGATCTTCGTAGTAGCGAAGTACGCCGAGATCAGCCACTTGTCCGGAGATTTCTCCATACCGAATGCATGCTGTCTTCATCGTCTTCGCAGCTCCTTGGATCATTTTTAGCCACCGCAGCAAGGAGGCATTGTTATTTGAAGGAAGTGTCCCAGTAGTACCGAAGTACTCTAGAACACCTAGGAGTTGGTTCATGACTTCCGCAGCTACCTTCTCCGATTTCAGCTTATCTTCAAGTAAAGCGTCCCTCGATTAAGTCAACTCCTCCACCACAGCGGAGAGCCTAGCTGCCTCCGTAGCTAGAAAACTTTTCTGGTTAAGCAGGTTGCTAGCCTCCTCTGTAGCTTTGGCCTTTTCCTCCTGGAGCTTGACAAGTTCAGCCCCCGCCGTAGCATGCTCTGCCCGCATCTTTTCTATCTCCGCCCGAAGCACAATTTGTTCTGCTTCGAGTTTTTTATTCGCAGCTTCCAAGCTTTGTCTGGCCCTCCGCTCCGCTGAAACCATGTCGTCTAAGTGGGAAACCCGACCTTCGGAGATGTTAAGATTTCGCTGAAGAGCAGTAATTTCCTCTCGAAGGTGAAGGCTTCCGCGCTCGTTTGAGACAGCCGCAGCTCGGGCCAAGACTACGTGCTGTAAAGAGGAAAAAGCAAGGTGAGAAATTATTTGTAGGTGAGATTAATTTTGTTTTGCAGATACTTTGTACCTGGTATGCCGCACGCTCTATGGCGGTGTTGAGCTCCGAACCCTCAGCTTCGCTCAGGATGGCTACCAAGTCCGTCTCCCCGACTTTGCGGTTAGCTCGATCCAAAGGCTCGAGCAAAGTCCAAAGTCCGGTCCTTCGCTCCAAGAAAGGAGCTAGGAGAGGGAGCATAGACAAAGCCCTCTGGTCATCTTCGTTCGGCGAGGGGTCGGAGCGCTAGGCTGCATCCTCAGAAACTACGGCAGATTGGCCCCCCTCCGCAGATTGACCTCCGTCTGTTGATTCAGATGGAGTTAATCCTCAACTCGGAGCAGGGAAGGGGTCCATTTTGCCTTTACCTTTTCTAGGTCCCATTTGGGTGATTTCTAGAATTGGCTCCGAAGTTGCTGAAGTCCCAGGAGCCGTATCTTCGGGACGAACCTCTTTCATCGGAGCAGACCCTGTTGAGGCAAAGGTATTATACATTGTATAATTTTGCAGGGAAAAATAACAAAGGGATTATGCGAAGTTTACCTCTGAAGTCTTGTCGACGGGTGAGCATTGGGCTGCTTGGAGGGTCAAAAGCTACCCCAAAGTCTTCGTCGGAGTCAAAATTCAAGACTGAAGCTTCGACTGTTGGAGCCTCTTCGGGAGCTGCAGTCGTTGCTTCGTCCGGAATCGGAACTGATTCTACAGCGGCTTCGACTCCACTTTCAGTCATAGGGGCTTCATCACGCGGCAAGTCTTCTTGAACAGTCGAAATCCCATCCTGCCCAGAGCTGCTTGGAAACTCCGACACGCTTGCAATATTGTCGATGCTTGCATCTGCCTAGGCTTCATCCTTGTCAATTAGGTCGACGAGGAGTCTACCTTCATCCTCCGAGGAATCAGAAACCGAAGCCACCAGACTTGAAGGCACCGCAGTTCTTGGTTTTCGGGCTACCTTCTTTGACGAAGTCTTGGCGGGGGCTGAAGTTCCAACTTCTGCTTTTCTTTTCTTAGGCCCTTGTTCCGAAGGCACCCACTCCAAAAGAGGAGGGGGAACAACTCCGAGTACCCCCCATACTCGGTTGAACCGTTCCCAAGTACCCACTAACTTTTTTCTCCATTCTTTCTTGGCCGGAGTCGGAATTCCCAGAATTTTCTCCGAAGCTCGCACAATTTGCTCCGAAGTCATAGGAGCTAGAGAAGCTGAAAGATAAGTTGACATTGGTTATTTCTTCAAATAAATATATCTGAAACATGTTGTTTTTGAAGTTACCTGCAGGGCTCGAGCTCGAAGAGATCTTTCAGAGGCCGCCCTGCGGATCTTCCTCGAAGGTGATAGGCCAGTTGGCCATCAAAGGGGGAATCTAAAGTCCGATGAATTCCTCCGCCAGGTCCCGCATGCTCAGGTTGTGTCTAATGCGTTGAAGTAGGCTAAGGCGAGCTTCGAGCTGACCTGGATCCGGGTGGACAGGGGCTTCCCTCCGGAAGTTTATGTCCTGTAGAGGTCCAGCTAGGCGGCTTCCTGCCCCAACTTCTGCATAAAACCACCGGAGGATCCAATCCGTATACCATATGGCATTGATGGCCTTGGCTGGAAATCGAAGAGCATACTCATCCCAAAGCCGGAAGTTAATACTTCCGAAAGCCACTACCATCTTTTCACCTCCGGGGCCTACGAAGGTCTTGGGTTGACAAGAAGCTCTGTGCAGTGCTGCGAAGATCTCAGCTCTTCCTTCGCAGCCTTCGGCTCGCAACGCCCATTCAAAGATGGCAAGGCGTGCTATCACGTTTGGAGAAAGTTGGGGTAGAGTGACATGGAATAAGTCTAGTACCTCCGACAAGAAGTCGACTGTCGGAAGCCCTAATCCTGCTTCGAAGACTACCACTTCTCCAGGCCTTGGCGAAGGAATGGCTTCTTTCCTAGGTTTGCGGATCACAATCTCCGAGCTAATCTTTCCTTCTACTGCTGTCGCAAGCGACTCCCTCTTGTAGGTTGAAGGTCCCAACTGGTAAGATTGGTCTGCATACTTCGATGACGCTGGAAGGAGATCGTGAGGACCAACGTTTTGGAGATTTCTTCCTGGCGCCGCCATTGGAGCTACTACTGCCGCCACCGGAGTTGCC
Source organism: Zizania palustris (assembly GCA_019279435.1). Classification (NCBI taxonomy): domain Eukaryota; kingdom Viridiplantae; phylum Streptophyta; class Magnoliopsida; order Poales; family Poaceae; genus Zizania; species Zizania palustris. The sequence goes on from JAAALK010000290.1 coordinate 13,617,608, forward strand.
GTCGTTGAAGCCGCTGCTGCCGTTGCTGCCGCAGCCTGCTGCTGGGCAAGGGCTGAAGCCCCAGGGACTTTGAAACTAGTCTTCGCCATGGAATTGCTCTGGTTGCTCAAGGAGGAAGATGGAGGCTAGGTTTTGTTTGCACTAAAGTGGTGGGAAGAGTACTCGAGAAGGGGTTGGGCCCTCTATTTATAGCCCAAGCCACGATTTTTTACCGTTTGTATCTGCCGTTTTGCATTCCTGACCGTTATCTTTTTGCGGAGTTAACGCATCACGTAATTTCCGTTGTATGAAAAAGCCAACGGCTATTTCTTCTAAGTAAAAAAAGGAGTTTTCGGACTTTTAAGTTAATTCTAAAATAGTACGATTATAACTTTCTTAGAAGTTGATTCGAAGTTTCGAATCTTCGCATATCTTAAAGGTTGATTAAAACTGTTAGCCTCTGCGGATGATTATTTTTCTTGCGTATACTGTTCTCCTAACGTCACAGGTCTAGAGGAGAAGTGTATTCGAGGGGCTACTGTTGGGGGAAAATAATTCATCCTCGGAGTCATTGCTGTGAGGATATAAGCAAGTGATTTAATCCAAGGCTTCCAGTGTCGATCAAGTTCGAAGTTTGAAGGCAAACTCTAGTTCGAAGTATATCTTCGAGCTTGGACTCTTCGTAGAATCTTTTTGCCAGCTAGGATAGAAGATTTATCTTCTATCTCAGTAGATTAGTCTTTTACCGTTCTATCCCTATCAAGGGTACCGAATAGTTTCCACTATGTCGGTTGTAACAGAGGGGTAAAAGGGTCTTTTCCTTAAAGTTTTAGCCTATAAATACCCCCTGTTTTACCCTGTAAAAGGGATCGAATACTGAATTATTCAACATACATCTTCGAACTGTTCTGAGCTATTATCTAATTCGGAGGCTTGAAATAGTTAGTCCAAAAACACTTCGTTTGTTAGTTTATAATTTCTCGAAACCTGTTAGCGTAATCTTTTACGCCAACACTGTCAATAAAGAATAGTCACTAAAGACTATTTTTGTGGTGGTGCTCAAGATTTGTTTCGTTAATCTTGTACTTCTATTGTATAAGAATTCGGCTACTTCCATCATACTTGTTAAAAAATATTGTGTTTTCTTTTCTAATGTATAACAAAAGTACCCAAGTGGAATTGGCTCAAGGTAAAACAATTTTGCAATTGGCTGACCCAATTATATCCAACAAGTTAATAGGAAGCTCATTTATCCTTGATTCCATAACAAGCTTTAAGTTACATGTCCGCATATATTCTAAACAAGTAGTAACCATGATAAGCAACATGTCACAACATTTTTCCGTTCAATCTATCAGCAATTAATTCATTAAAATCCCTCCAATTTGAAAAATAAAACCCATTTATGGATCTACTGACGTGGCCTCAATGGACGGCACACAACGAGTGTTTTCCTTGTCGCTCCACTTGTGCTTGTCCAGCTGGAGGAAGGATACATGGTTGCTTAGATGTAAGGCAAAAGAGTACATGCATGACACATGCTTACTCCACCATTTTTTCCGCAGTATAACCGTCCTCATATCTCTATTTAAAATAGTCTCTCGAGCATAAACCTCCCTTGCACACTAATGGAGTAGTTCTTAGAGTTTCTAGGAAAAAGAAGAGAACAAGGGGATAGTAGCCTTCTCTCTTCTCATCTTTTCCTGTCACACCTTCGCCCATCTCCATTGAAGATCTCCATTGAAGTAAAGAGGTGATGTTTTCTTTCAATGCCTTTTTTGATTTGCGGTGATGTTTTTTTGGTATTGTTTCGTTTCTAGAATAAGGCATGATGTGATGGGTTTGGTTTTGGGGCCAGGGCCATCGTTGCACGAACAAACACGATATTCCCTGGTCTACTTATTGAGATTAGCTTTTTTTCGTTAGATCCATGCATTGTTTGATGTTAAATAGATCTAGTTTTTGAATCGATTTGATATATTCTGCATAGTTGCAAAATTATTTGGTTGACGTGGGTATTTAGGAGATAATCGTTGTGATTTCATTGGTATGATGCCTATGATTGTAAGATCCGATATATCGTTGTGCTAGTGCTTTGTTCTATGCCATTCCCCCTTCTCTGTTTGGAGCGAACATGCTTGATCACTATTGAGCGATCAAATATGTTGATCTTGTCTTTTTTTGTAAAATCATCGATGATTATTATGTTGAAGAACCAACACCTACTCCTACACAATATCAAGCAAGTCTTCGCTCTTGTAGAATGAGGCAACATGGTTGTATATGGAGGTAGGTAGAGGGAGTATAGAGTAATTAGGGGAGGTTGGTAGCGGCATAAATGCTCGCTTGGAGATTTAGATTTAAAAAATAATAGCTCCAGCTTGTCTTATCTATCTTCTAGTACCAACCCATTCGGTGGACCATGCAGTACACGCCACCATTATTAAAGTTGATGATATCACCCAAAACCAACACGTGAGACCGTATGCGATGCCGAAAGGTGATTTCACCTAGTAATAAATATTTGATACGATCTCTCAATAAATAGGTTGGTGGCATGGTGTCGTCACTATCATAACTATAAAAATGTAACATTCTGCATCATAAATTCTCTATTCTTGTTAGAAGATCTCTAGCGGTATAAAATAAATTTTTGACAAGTGCAACCTTAGAAAATAATATATCTGACTAAAATGGGAATAATCTTTTTCCTACGAGATCTTATGAAAACATGTTAATAACATGTTTACATCAAGTAAATATATTCTGAGTTGAATTTTATTGTAGTATTTTTTTTTCTGAGTCCGCACTCAAAGAGTAGATGGTTTGAGTTTTCCAACACGTCAGCATCACCTTGGACACATCTGATCTTGTTTAAGCGTGCACCCCGTACCCAGTTAAACATATTATGGTTCAAGTAATCATTTCGGACCGATAACCGGTCCAGACTCCGGCCCGATGGTCGACTATCATCTTAAACCGTGTAAAATTTGAAATTCAAAATTCAAATTCAAATTTTTAAACCAAACAATAATCGAGCAGTTTAGCTTAGTAACCACCGGTTATGATACGGTTATTATTAGGCGGGGGTATTCGGTTTTTTCGTATAATCGGTTTATAAAAATTTGGTTTTTAAAAATAGTAACCAAATAACTTGTTAAAATTAAAAAAATGAAATATTTTAGTTCGGTTTCTTCGGTCTAGTTTTTTTTAAAAAGAACTCGGAGGGGCAAGCCGCCAACAGCGCAGGGTGGAGCGCGGTCGGCGCGTCGGCTCCACGGCGGGCGGGCGGGTTGCGGCGGCGGCGCGATGGGGGCGGGCGGCCGACGGTGGAGCAGCGGCGACCGCGACGGGGCGGGCGGCCGGCCGACGGCGGAGCAGCGGCGACCGCGACGGGGCGGGCGGGCGAGCGGGCGGCGGCGGCGGCAGCTTGCATCGCGCCCAAGCGGATTAGGGCAAGCCGCAGGGCGCAGGCAGCCTGGCCCTGGGCCCTGGCTGCGTCTACCGGGCTGCGTGACTGCGTCTTGGCGTGACTAGCAATGGCGAAGTGGGCTACTGGGCTGGGCTATGGGAAGGCCCTGGACACTGGGCTACTGTGTACTGATTGTTTATGGACTTGCTTATTCTCTCTCAACTAGATCGATCACACTTTTTCTAACATCCATCAGTTTGCAGTTTTCAGGAACCATGGACCGCGAACTGGAGCTTCTGGCTACCTTTGTGAGCATGCTCAAGTTCATCCTGGAAGACGAGGCGAGCGATCTCCGTGCTGTGAACCACCCAGCCAGCTGGCCTACGAGAGGCCGTCCGGACGAATGCATTGTTGATCTCCCAATGGAAGAGGAGGAGCAGCTGGAGGAGGAGGACGCAATAATGGACCCTACCAGCAGCACAAGAAAGCCTGCAGGCTCCTCCGGACGCTTCACCATGGAACAGAGAGGAGAACTCATTCGGTACGTCGTGCGATTAGCCGTGTCAGCCAGCGTGCCGTGCCATGCATGCGCGCATATACCGACGTGGTGCAGTGCAATTATATGGTGTTAAATTAATATTGCTATTGCATTTGCAGTGCATTTGATTCTTGCTCGCACCCCGACTTGGACACCAGAAATGATCTGGCTGACAGGCTAAACATCACCTCGGACAGGGTCAAATTCTGGTTCCAAAACCATCGCACACAACTGAAGGTACATATACTTATATTAATTGTGTATAGATCACTCTCTTTCTCTACTTTCATAATGAGTTGTTCTTGGAGTAACTCAGCTTCTTGATTGATATACAGTCGTTGAAGATCACCGAGGAGAACTTACTCCTGCGTCTGGAGAATGTGCAGCTGCTGTTGGAGAACACGGAGCTGAGGAAAAGGTTTAGGGCAAGGATGATAAATGCGACATGCCCCACCTGTCAGTTCCCTCTGTTTCATACTGAGGTTGAACAGAACATCTGTGTCAACCATGTGGCAAATCCAATGCCCCAGCTGGGTGAATCCAGCAACTCCGCTCGCCGTGCAGCGTCGTCGTCGTCGTCGTCGCCGCCCTTGCTCCCCAGCTCAGGCCGTGGTATGGCGATTCCAGGCTCCTATCAAGTTGGTGTGATGATGCATAACCCCGGCATGCCATTGCCAGCAGCATCAGCAGGGCAGCATGCTCCATACCTCCATGCTACCAATCTGGTCATTCTACCGAACCTATCTGGCGATGCTGAGATAAGCATACTTGTTGATCATGCTTACTATGCAATGGAAGAGTTGATCCGTCTGGTGCAGATCAACCATCCTCTCTGGCTCCCAAACATGGATATCATGGGCATCGAAGCACTCAACTACCAAGAATACGCCGCGATGTCGAGGTCAGTTGTAATCAGGCCTGCTGGCCTCAAGGTTGATGCTACCAGGGACGTTGCTATTGTTAAGGGTGGCTGTGTCCAGTTGGTTGAAAGCCTTTCAGATGTGGTATATATATCTAACTATGTGCTGCATATTAGGTAGATATCATGCTTACAAATTACATAGATGTCTGAAAATGTGTTTTTTTTGTGTGTGTGTGAAGGGTTGCTGGGCAGAGTTGTTTTCAGGCATCGTGGCAAGTGCAAGCAGCACCAGGATCATATCTACTAGCCCGCCTGCCTCGTGCGATGGGTTAATTCAGCTGGTGAGTCCCGTACCTCAATTTCTCCTGTTAGTTGTTGGCTGTCCAGCCAATGTCCATGTTACACTCTTGAATTTGCATGCTGTGGATTTACGTGTGAGAGAATTGTAGATGCGTGCGGAGCTGCTGGTGATGTCCCCTGCAGTCCCAGTTTGCGAGGTGACATTCTTGAGATACAGCAGGCAGATTGCAAGAGGACTGTGGTCTGTGGTCGATTTGTCAATCGACGACTCCATCCTTCGTGGTGACAGTAGAGCAGCTCAGTTCAGTGTGCAGGCCAGCAGCAGCAGCAACACAGCTACCAGACGCATGGGAATCAAGCTGTTGCCATCAGGCTGCTTTATCCAAGATCTGGACAATGGCTACTCTAAGGTACTCACTCCCCCCATTGACTCTTTCCAGTTTTCTCCTCGGTTCATCTGCTGAACTTGCGTACGCAAACAGCAAAACCAGGCTAACGTTTTAGCATCGTTTACGTGGCAGGTGACATGGGTGATGCATGCAGCGTATGACGAGACAAAGGTACCCATGCTCCACTGGCCATATCTCCGCTCCGGGAAGGCCCTCGGCGCATGCCGCTGGCTGGCGTCGCTCCAGCGACAGAGCCAATTCCTCTCCAATCTGCACAGCTCAGTTCCTGGTCTTAACAACGCAAGTGAGTGGTGGCGCTCGCTAGTATTCCAAATAATTGATCCGTTCTTTTTCAGCTAATAATGAACAATGAACTTTTCTATCATCGTATCGATCGATCGGGTTTTGACTTCTTGACGGCGTTCGTGATCTGCAGTGGAAGAACAGCTGAGGCGAAGGAGTGTGCTGCACTTGGTGAGGCAGATGGTGACCAGGTTCACGGCCGTTTCCGGGTCCATGACCGACGCCTGGCAGGTCGGTGACTCGAGTCACGTAATATCCCGGAGGATTGGTCGCCCCGGATCAGGTGAGCCTGATGGCGTGGTGCTGACCTTCACAGTCGTCACGCGGCTCCCCGGCGTGAGGCCGCGCCGCGTGTACGACTACCTGCGCGACGAGCAGTGCCTCTTCGAATGGCGCCAGCTCTTTGTCGCGGACCTGCGCCCGCCTCAGGCCCGCACCGCCTCGCTGCGTGGTTTGGCCGCGAATGGCGACGCGGTGCCGCAGTTCCACCGCGTAGTGAATGGGCTGCATGAAGGCCACGCCATCTCCCTCATAAACCCCAGAGTAAGCTCAACGACCCTGTTTTGTTTCATATAATCTAGGTTTGTTTCATGTAATTTAGGTCTAGGTCTAGAATCGGCTACCGATTCGATCTTAATCAGACAGTGTCAAGCTTTCTCGTCTTTTTTGTGAAGTCTCACTACACAGTGAATTCTATCACCACGAAACTTTCTCTCGCATCGTCTGATTTTGAGAGGACGACTGTCCTCTATGTCGCTCCGATTGATTTCATTTGTTTTGGTTTAGTTTTGTAGATTAGAATTCTAACCCATTTCACATGAATAGTTAGAATTCTGGCCTAACAAATTAGATTTTAGAGATATGAGATAGGCCCGTTGATTAGTATGAGTAAGGTGACTCTTTACAAAGATTCTATAAAATATCAAATTCGATTATAAGTCGTAATATTATATAACAAATTGGGCAGTTCTTAGCTCCTTTTCTTCTGTCCTGCTGAACTAAACTATTTCTTTACGCTTGCAGGGGATAGGTGGTACCATAATCAGCAATTTGGTCCTGCAAGAGGCGAGAACTGATGCATCCGGCTCCCTCATCGTGTACGCCGGGACAGACGTGCACACCATGCACGGCATCATGGACGGCAGCATCCACCCCGCCGGCGTCTTCCTCATACCCTCCGGATGCTCCATCCTCCCCGACTGCAGCGGCGCGTCCCCTCCGCATCCTGACCAGGCCAGCAGCTCGACCAGCAGGAGCAACGGCGACGGGTCGATCGTGACGGTGACCTACCAGATGTTCGTGAGCAGCCTGTCGGATGTGTCGACCCTGGTCGGATCCATCGAGAGAGGCCGCATCGCGTTCATGAACGCCACCGTCATCTTCAGGGCCGCCCTCCAGGCCATCGGCAGCATGGCAGAGTAAGGAGCCAGCTGGGGGGGCAGAGCATGCATCTGCATCTGCATTTGCATTTGCATGCAGGACTTGGTTAAAAAACACAGTTGATTCCTGGTGTTTCGGACTATGTTATGTTCGTCGTGGTTATCCTTTTGTTACTGCTGTTTCAGACTTCAGACCATGGGTTTAAAAATGTGGATCAGACAATAACTGTGGTTGGATCCTTAAAATATCTATGTTTGTTTGGAACCTTAATTTTTGCTTATGTTTTTGAGAATGATGCGGTAGAAAACTAGATAAAGTCTTGTTTCGGGAGATCCAAGATTCTTAGACCGAATATCTAGTTGGCTGGTTGGAATAGTTGGTTATTGGGTGGGTGGATTTTATTCAATGATATGGTAGGTAAATCGGGAGAATTTTGAGAAGCTATGGTTGACCAGCTTTTTAGCTATTATACTTGAAAGACTAGCTGCTTTTATAGATTTTGAAAATCTGAATTATCTGAAGTACCGTTTGGAAGAGTTTTTGAATACTAGAAACATCTAGCTAGCCAGAAACTCTCATACCATGGCTCCATGGCTCTTTGGCTCGAGTCGAGTTTGGACCAAAAGACTATTTATACTTGTATAATGTTTGAGTGTTTTGGTAGTAATTTAGAAGGTAACAAATTTTTAGTATTAATTTCAGTACTCAGATGTATCAAAATTAGAACAGTTTTATCTAAGAGTTACACTAAGGTACAAGATGTTTTACCAAACTGGACTTACCTAACACCGTTGGCACGGCATCAATGTTTTAGCGGTGCCATGCATTTTAATTCCAAATAAAATGATTTTTTTTCAATGTGTGTGACATTTGTTTTTTATGACCACATGCTATTTTGTATCCGCTGATCCCTATAATCTCGAGGGAAAGAGGGTTTGAATGATTAAATCTGGCATAATACTTGTATGAGTGGGTACAAGATGGTTGAATCCGCTCGTACATTTAAATTGAGCTTTACTCCTGATCTCACAGGTTAGCATACTCATACACGGATACACCTGACCAAATAAAATCTCACTATTTCTTATATCCGCTCACACAACATCACAAAACGTTAAATCCACGATTTTTTTTGAAATAATATTTTTTAAAATAAAATTTCAAATTTATATGGCAGCTTGAAAAAATTGCAAAAATAGGTATCAATCGGTACTTGGTCGGCCGACTGGTACCACGTAAGTCAGTCGACCGATCAAGTCCCGACTAGGCGCCACGTTGGCTCCCTTCAGCGCGCAACGGTCTCTTTATGTTGACTGGCGCTGACGTGGCGTCAGTCGGCGAAAAAAATTATCGGTGTATCGTAGTCGGCACTTGGTTGGCCTACTGGTACCAGTCGGCCGACCAAGTGTCGACTAGGCGCCACGTGATACCAATCAGTTGACTAAGTGTCGACCGATACCTATTTTTGTAATGTTCTCAAATTATCAATAAAATTTGAAATTTTATTTTTTAAAAAAAAATATTTCAAAAAAAAATTATAAATCCACTCGGCCTTCTATTTTCGTATCATTCCTCATCCTTCGTTCATCTAGATATACGATACCGGTGCTTAAGCAAATACCCAAATACAAAACCTGAGAAAATGGGGAATAACGAAAATGCCCCTCTTCCGGCTCTATCCACTTCTCTTTCCTCGCGCTCTCTGCTCTCTCAGTTTCCTATCTGCCAAGCCGGAGACGGTGCTCGTTGGCGCGCGGCCGGCGACAAGGTCCGTAGGCACGGTGAAGAGGGCCTCCTGTCCTTCCCGCACACGCCCTAAGCCTCCTCCCCTGTGCGGCCTGCCCTCTTCGGGCGCACTGCCGACGAGCAAAGTTCGAAGGGGCGCCGCGGCCGACCTCCTCCCGCCTGCCTCCTTCTCGGCTGAAATCGAGCTGAAGGTACCCATATTCTCTCTTCGAACTCCCTCCTACGCGACATTATGATCCGGTGTCGAGTAGATTGGAAATCTATCCCGACTGGACTTGGTTGCTGGCTTGCTGCCCATACCGATGTGCACCGATCACAGTACAGCTACCTGTATTGCTATGCTGGTTTTTTAACCTCTTTTTTATTGATGTAGCTAGTGCCCATTCGTATGATGCTTTTTGTTGTTAGAAATTTTAAGTATTAGTGAAAGTTGGAAAATTTTGAATGTTAAGTGATGAACCGTATTTCTAACCAGTCAATCTCGAGGTAACTGGACTGAAAATGAATAAATTGTTTATTTATTGTTTTAATTTGATGGTTGAAACTTCCCAGTAGAAAACTGGTATATTTTGGAATGACAAAGCAATTGTAAATTCTTGAGTAGATGCTTAGCAAAGGCATGGTGATAAATATTCACTCGCTCAAAGTACAACTTCTTAAGGCTACCATAGTTGCTCACTTTAGAATTGCTGCTATGAGTCCATGACCATCATACAGCTCATCACCCCAATGCAGGTTCCATTTGCAGTAAATGGAATTGTATGATACCGCTGAAAATTAGATAAATAATTGCATTTTAAAATTTGTGAATGCTTGGACTGGCAGCTATTTGCTATGATTCACAACTCATGAATGATAGTTGCGACCTTACAAAATTAGCTATGACATGGTAACAGTAAGTTTTACAATTTCAGTCAAACTAAATGCTATCCCTCATAAATCATCCATTACATTTGCAGGGAAGGATATTAGCGCCAGATTTTCTACTGCTGTTCTGTGAGAAAGACAAAAACTAAAGCATTTTGTTGGCAACAGTATGGTTTTTCCTTCATCAAATGTCAGGGCCACTTCTTCCATGGCTTACCCTGTTTCTCTTAGCAGCCTCCATCACCACCCCAATAGCCATCATGCTTGTTTTCCTCCCTCTAAAGCAAACCATGACAATACCCATAAATATATTGAAACCCCTAGAATTTCCAAACGGTCTCTCATCTTCCTCCCTGTTCCTTCTCTTCTCTACGCTTCATCCTCCTTTGCCTTAGATGACACCACAATTCCTTCAACTTCTGCCATTGACACCACCATCACAGACAGGATCTTCATGGACTTCAGTGTCTGCCCTAGCTACTTTCGCTCTGACCGCACTTTAGGAGCTGAGCTAGCCACATGCCCTGATTCTGAGCCTTTTGGTCGTGTAATTTTTGGCCTGTATGGTCGGCACCTTCCCCTCACTACTGCCAACTTCAAAACTACTTGCACTGCTGCTGCATACCGAGGCACACTTGTCCACAAGCTCCTTCAGGGCCAGTTCTTTGTTGCTGGCCGCCAAGGTCCTCGGCGTGACAAGGGCGAGGTCCAACTTCCCACGGGGCTTGTGAGGAATGCTGAAACTCTTGATCCTAAAGCTTTTGAGCTAAGGCATGCAAGACCTGGCACCCTCTCCTTGTGCCTGGGACAGAATGATGATGATGATGACATCAAGCTCAATCCTAATTATCACAACGTTGAATTCTTGGTCACCACTGGGCCAGGGCCCTGCCCAGAGCTTGATGGCCAGAACATTGTCTTTGGAACGGTATTGGAAGGTCAGTTTCTTTCTTTTTCAAAATGAATTTTACTAAATGATTATAGTACACTTGTGTTAAATTGTTTGTCTTGCAAGAATTGGAATGTCTTTCCCTTGAAAAAGTTATATTGTAGGGATTTAAACAGTGATTATTCTGCCAATTCAAGGGTTGGTATGATCAAGAGCAGAATTAGTCTTTGTTTCAAATAGAGAAAAACAAAAAATAATTTGAAATTTCCATTTTTCGTCAAGTATAATTGTATGGCATCATTTACACCTCCTTTTGTAAGTTATATAACTTGCTAAAGTAAAAACAACAACAACAACAACAACAACAACAAAGTCTTTCAATCCCAAGCAAGTTGGGCTAGACTAGAGTTGAAACCCAACAAAAGCCATTAATTAAGGTTCATGCACATGAATAACTTCTCTCCATGTACTCCTATTCAATGCCAAATCTTTGGGAATATTCTATCATTTCAAGTCACTTTTTACTATCTCCTCCCAAGTCAATTTGGGTCTTCCTCTACCTCTCCTCAGTCCTCACACTATTGTCACGCCTTAGGATTTCACTATGCACCTATTCCTCTAGAGTTCTTTGTTGGACATGTCCAAACCATCTCAACTGGTGTTAGACAAACTTTTCTTCAATTGGCGCTACCCCTAGTGAGCTAGCCTATCACGTATAACATCATTCCAGACTCGTTCCATTCTTGTGTGCCCACAAATCCAATGCAAGATACACATTACTGCAACACCCAATTGTTGAACATGCCTTCTTTCTGTAGGTCAACATTCTGCACCATACAACATTGCAAGGCTAATCGCCGTTCTATAGAACTTGCCTTTTAGCTTCTAAGGTCCCCTCTTGTCGCAGAGAATGCCAAATGCTTGCCGCCACTTCATCCACCTGACTTTGATTCTATCGCAAACATCTTCATCAATATCCCCATCTCTTTGAAGCATTGATCCCAAATATCGAAAGGTATCCTTCTTGGGCACTGCTTGGCCTTCCAAACTAACATCTCCCTCTTCATGTGTAGTAGTGTTAAAGTCATATCTCATATATTCAATTTTAGTCCTTCTAAGTCTAAAACCTTTGGACTAAGAGTCTGCCTCCACAACTCTAGTTTCCTATTTACTCCCACCTGACTTTCATCAACTGGCACTACATCATCAGTGAAAAGCATACACCAAGAGATATTCCCTTGTATGTTCCTTGTGACCTCATCTGTCACTAAGACAAATAGATAAGGGTTTAAAGCTGACCCTTGATGTAGTCCTATTTTAATTGGAAAGTCATCGATGTCACCATCACTTGTTTGAACACTAGTCACAACATTGTTATGCATGTCCTTAATGAGGATAACATACTTTGTTGGGACTTTATGTTTGTCCAAAGCCCACCAATGACATTCTTTGGTATTTTGTCATAAACCTTCTCCAAATCAATGAAAACCATGTGTAGGTCCTTTTTCACTCTCTATACTGCTCCATAACTTGTCTTAATAAGAAAATTGCTTTTATTGTTGACTTTTCAGGCTTGAAACCAAATTGGTTCAAAGAGACCTGTGTCATTCCTCTCAAATGATGCTCTATAACTCTCTCACGTAGCTTCATAGTATGATTCATCAACTTTAATCCCTCAGTAATTATTGCAACTTTGAATATCTCACTTATTCTTGTAGATTGGTACAAATATTCTTCTCAACTCTTCAGGCATCTTGTTCGACCGAAAAATATTGTTAAACAACATGGTTATCCATACTATAGCTATATCCCAGAGACATCTCCACACATCTAATGGGATACCGTCAGTGCCCATTGTCTTACCCCCTTTCATCCTCTTCAACGCCTCTTTGACCTCAGATTCTTGGATCCTCTGCATAGAGCGCCTATTGATGACATCATAAGAGTCATCCAACTAAAAGGTTGTGTTCTCATTCTCACCATTGAACAAGTTGTTAAAATACTCTTGCCATCTATGTTTGATTACTTAGATCTCATCCTCCTTCACCAAGAGTCGCTCCCTAAGTCTTCCCAGAACTGCCTCTTAGCACTTTCATTGTGACCTACTTGGGGGCATACACACTAATTACGTCCAAGACCATATCACCAATTACAAGCTTGACTAAGATGATCCTATCTCCTTGTCTTCTCACATCCACCACACTATTCTGGAGGCTCTTATCAAACAAAATTCCTACTCCATTTCTATCTCCAGTTGTCCCTGTGCACCAAAGCTTGAAGCTAGTATTGACTTAGGACAACTTGCTAAAGTAAACATATTTTTATTGCAGTAATCATCAATTCAGCATTAATACAATAGTGAGCATTAAACATGCAAATTTTTGCAGCTTTGTGTTAATATTGACAAACAATTATGTCCATATTCTGTGTAGGCCTTCATCTACTCAAAACATAAACTGTAAGGATCTGATATTATTATCAATTTCTACAAGTAAAATTAGGTTGTAGAGAGTCCTGTTGACCTTTTTTCTATTTTGTTGTCTCAACATCCAAGATAGTTATCAAGCTAAGGTTTTCAAATGCCAACTCATTTTTTCTATCTTTCTTGCACTTCAAACATTATAGCACATGATTAATTCCTGTGATGGTTCTTTTTCCTAACATTGTGTCACATTTAATAAACATAACACATCAGAGAGTGTATCATCCTCATATTTACTACATATCTCATTGTTTTTTCCTGTCGTGATTTAGTAGATCTATGGTGGTTGTTAGTAGAACTAGACTGAACTAAACCAAAGAATTCTTCAAGGAGAAATTCACTGCCATTGAATATGTCATAGAAAAGAGAATCTGCTTTGGCCAATTTAACTATTTAAGACAAACCCTTCTGCCTTGAAATCTTGTTTCACAACTGAATTTTTTTACAACAATCATGAATGTAGTTATCTCCATAAAGCAATTTATACTTAAGTTTTATCCATAAAAAACATAAAATCACCACCCCTCTGTCCCCAAAACACATGTGCATGTACATCTGCATGCCCTTACACACGCACACCTATACTAACATGACGCTTCAGCACTCTAATGGCCGTTGTATAGGACCCAAAGCCACTTGAAGTGTAGCATATTGTTACTCAAGCTTCTGTTTCAATTTCTTTGCCAGCAGTTTCTCATACAGGGTAAAGTATCCAACTATCCATTTTGTCCATCAATTAGCAATTTTGATTCTCAAATGTGCATGAACATGCATACATAAGTGACTGACAAACTTTCAAGCATGGAATTAAACATGTTTGTTAATTGAATGTGTTCCATTGGAATTTACATGAAGCGTTAATTTTGAAGGAATTGCTCTCTGTTTGTCTCAACAGAAACTGATGTTACCATTGCATGATTAATGACCAAGTTGTCAAAAGATTCAAAAGTTTCAAATAACAGAAAGGGGCCAATTTGGAAGAGTTTTACTTTTGATCTATTATTTCTGCAACTCCTTTGTTTAACACTTGGTCTTACACTTTTGTTTGGTCAGATTATTTTCTACAAAGATGAAATATTTGACAGAAGAATCATTGTGTTAATCGTAGAAATCAAGTGGACACTTCTAGCATAATATGCTATTTTCTTGAGTTCTGTGCAAAATAAAACACCATTGTCCATAAACTGATTAATTTTTAGCTCTTTCTGATTTAAGTCAGCATATGGTATAGTGGATCACTTATGAAAAATTCAGTTACTGTTTTTTCGTTAGCATGAAGTCCTTATTCTTAAGAAAACATGATCATAAAAGTATATTAATTCAGTGTTCACCTAGTCGGTTGGTGAACCGCTATGTTTTTTTTGGGGGGTGGGGGTATTAATCGGTGGGTTAGTTGGTCAAAGTCATCTCTAGTCAATCAGTTTAAATCGGTGACTAGTTGGTTAGACAGGCCGACTAGGAAAAAGAAAAGTGATGTTGGCTGAAAATTTTGGGCACTAGGATTAATACTAAGCCCAGTTCCTTTCCCTCACTCTCTGTATCTTCTATATCACTTTTATTTTTGATTAAATTCATTCTTTCAATAACCAATACTGAATAGTCTCAAAATATACTAAAAACATGTCAAAAGTATTTAAATACTTGTACAAAAATCTATAGTTGGTCTAGTTGCTAGTCAGTGACTAGGTGAACACTGTTAATTACATAAAACAGAATGACATTTTTTTTGTGGATATGTAAAGGTGGCCATTATGTCTTTATTTGTCTGATTCTGCATTAACAAATGAAAAAATAAAGTATAACATACAAAAGTCAAATCATGTGGCGAAATATTATGGTTGTCAATAGTGTTTTCATTAAAGTGTTAGGGACCATGTATTGTCTGCTAGGGTTGCCATACTCCACTGATATGTGGTTGAGAATGGTGCTATGGACATGGTACTGATGTGGATGCACATTTAAGGCCGATAGTTTGATGCCACCTCTTTGGGTTTTCTCCGAGTGGCAGATTTATCACATGTGGATAATAGATCTTAGGTCCATCTGTTTGGAATGTATACATAGAGTGAAAGAGGTACTATGGCACTGACATTTTATGAAACTAATTTGGAGATTATATTTTGTCTGATGAATATAGTGAATATGGTTAAAACTTGTGAATATCGTCAGATTATCAGTCCAGTATTAATTAATTTACTTCTGGAGTTTATCCGCGTTGAAATTTATTTCGTAAATTGTAATTGTTAACTGCAGTAGCACTGAAGAAATGGTGCCTGATGGCTGATGCAGTCTATGTATTTTGTCCTTTTAGTATATTATAGACTATATTATCCTGCTGTTTTCAACATACATGAAATTGAAGCAATTTGGCTAGGATTCTTACTAGATTACCTAGCAAATGTAAGTTAACCTTAGGAAAACAGTTACGCATCAGTAGTTGGTCCAACCGAACTTATTTACTCTGTGTTTTGATGTTTATTAAACTTATTATGCAGGAATGGATGTTATTACGAGCATTGCAACCATCCCAACCTACAAACCAGCTGAAAGGGTCCGCTTCTTCAACGATTTTGCCCAGCTGATTGGTGATGAAAGGGCTGAAACAGCTCGAGCTTTGTGGGACCGCCCGATAAAAACCATCTACATCAGTGACTGTGGAGAGCTCAAAGTGACCAAGCCATCTCTTTCCCCTCCTAGTTTGCCATGATTTACCCATACAGAGGCAAATTTTGTGTACCTTCACTTGCTGTTTTCCCTTTCTTGTATATATGCCATCTACCAATCGCCATCTGCTGTGTTGCCAGCCAAATGTGTGTATTTGACGAGCCTCTGATTTATCAAAGCGATTATAGCTGCGTGCAATTCTTCACCTGCATCAGCTTTCATCCTGGATGACAACCGTTGGAACTGCGACGACAATGATTGATTTCACCCAACTTCCTATCCGGGTGACATCTTTTGATATTCTTGTTGACTGTTCACTGTTGCAGCATTCAGGAAACTTCTTTTCTCTGTCCAAGAACAGTCTGTGTCGGTACAGAGGATTAGGCTTTTATTTGGCCCTGCCTGTACTTGATTCTTTGATTGCTAAGCTGGTTTGTTTTGTTTATACCATGTGACTTGCATGAAGGCTCGAACTTAACTAGCTTTGCAGGACAGTTGTCGGGTTCAGTAATAGTTTCTGTGCATGCACAAGGCTCAAATCGCAACTCGAAATGCGCTCCCAGAAAATTAGGGCTCCAAATTTTCATTAGTATTAGTTATTTGATTTAGTGTGTGTTTGGTTATGTGGACTAAATTTTAGTTATCGATAGAATGTTTAAATATTATTTTGGAATATTAAATATAGGCTATTTATAAAATCCATTTATAATCGGTGGATTATTTGTGAGACAAATCTAATTAGTCTAATTACACCATGATTTAACAATGCGATGCTACGGCAAACATTTGCTAATCATAAATTAATTAGGCTTAATAAATTCTTCTCATGAATAATCTTCTGATTTTGCAATTATTTTTATAATTAGTTCACATTTAGTCTTATTAACGTCTAAACATCCGATCTTACACGGACTAAACTTTACTAAACTTTAGCCTATATAACCAAACACCTCCTTAGTCTTGAGCATAGTTATATCTAGAATTTATATGCATGGCTCAAATGACAACTCGAACTAACTACATTATTTTACCAATGTTGTTATGATATGCAAAATTTTGTTAAATCATTCTCTCGTGACTATTGCATCCGGCAAAATGAACTTTTCTAAACTAAAGTTAATGAAGTTACATTTACGTTTTCTATTGTTATATAAGAAAGACTCATGCATGGTGGCGACAAACACTTGAAAATGATGCCTCAGAGAAGATCATATATGAAAGATATAATAATCGAAAATTTCTTTTCAAAAAATACCAATATGACAATACTTTTTGGTAAAAAAAACATTATGCCGGTAGTTTATTACTTGAGTACGACATTTACTATTTTAGCATTAATATTTGATATTTTTCTACACACAATAAGAAAGACATATATTGAAGTTAATTACACAATTAAGCAAGCAAAAGTATATATTTTGGACATGTATTTTAAAAAAATAAATCTACATTTTGTATTTTGCTCCAGATCCTCAAGTTTATGTAATAATAACCACAAAGAAAAAAAGGGTCCAAGAGAAATGGCTGCGTTCCCACTTGGGAGGTCTATGGACTGTGATATACTGTGCCAATTGCGCCGCGACGGGCGTAAGTTATTCTGACATTATTTAGATTTATTTATAGATTAATGAATCTAGATACGTACATGAGAAAAATATTAAAGGCATGTACAAAAAGAAATATCATTGTTTATATATAAAAATGGAATAAAGTCGTGTCTCTATACTTATACTACTTTAAAAGTAGTTAGTGGTGGTGAATCTATCACCACCACTACAATCCTTCTCGTTGACATGTGAGATCTTACTGTCATTGAAGCATAATAATATGATTTTCTTTTAATGTTGTAATTATTTCCATTGCAAGTCTCTCCTCGCTTCTTTCCCTGCTTGTTGGGTCTTAGATCTAGAGAGATTGTCGATCGGGGGTTCTACTCATTCAGGATGGAACCGTATACTCGTACCGACATATACAAGGAGCTACAGTGGAACCAGGCAACCAAACACTGATATTTGTGGTATGCGTCCCAGTTTCGTCGGTTCAGAACCGGACAATCAAACACGCATGCCCTAGATAAATCGAGTACGGACACAACAAAACACTATGCGTACCTACTTACTCACACACTCGATTATTTAAGTCTATAAGCCAAATTATATATAAAAAAGTCCAACACAATAGCTCGGGTACCTCAGTAGACTATCAGCAGTAAGCTAAGCTAGTGGTAACCCTAAATGTTCAAGCCTTAACTTCTCCTAGTTCCCTTGACTTGCAACTTGATAACTCCATTAATCATGTCACCATCCATCGTCCCCGTCACGTTCTCATGCCATTTCACATCCTATAGTTATTAGTTTGCTACTATACGTGTCAAATGTACGGATATAAAATATCCATGCACATATACGTGTATATAGCGAACAATTGATAACCATGGATGTGTACAACTATAGGTACGATTTTGCTATCGGGTATGTCGACCTTTTCGCAGTGATGAGGGCCATCATGATTAAGCAAAAAGATATGTGGATCGATCATGTGTTCATGGGGGAATCGACATCAGTTACAACTTCAGATTAGAGTTATGGATCCACGTGTAATCCAAAAGTGTTTGGTTGAGCTGAAATTGGCTTCAGTTTTGAGGGGGTGCGAGTGGGACAATTTAGTGATATTTGTGGGTAAATTTTCATACTTTTCTAGAGTGAAGTACTGAAGTTGTCTAAACCTCGCACCACCACGCTAGTGTATTTTTTTAAAAGCGACCTGATTTAGATTACGGGATAAAGAAGGTGGAGTCGGAGCCCTGCCAAACACACCCTTAATGTGCATGTACAATGACCTAATCTGTTTAGGCAGGGCTGGGCTTGGTTTAGGGCTGAATTGGGCTTGGGTTCGAAAATGGTACCTGAAAAGAAAACAATCTTATTGCCTCAGTCTATTTCGCGGTAAAACTCAAGGGTTAATTGTTTTTGTGCCATCGTTATTTTCCGAAACGCCAAAAATTCTATTAAAATTTCAATATTTGCTCATATGCCATTACTATTTCAAATTCACTATTTTATGTCATTTTGGCCCAAATATTCATAAAAAAGTAATGGCATAAAACGGTGAATTAAAAATAGTAATGGCATATAAGCAAATATTCAGAGTCTGCAGGTAGGCTCAAATGACATAAAAAAGTGAATTTGAAATAGTAATGACATACGAGCAAATACCGAAATTTTAATGACATTTTTATCATTTCGGAAAATAACTGTGGCACATAAGATTTTACCCCTAAATTGATGGAATGGTTCACTTTACTCTTAAGTTATATTTATATATAATTTTCATAAGTTATATTTTAAGGTGGAATTTTGTGGGATAATAGATAAAGTTACATATTATGGTTCAACTTTTCTGGAATTTTTAGTTCTGGTTTACAAAGATTGGAAGAACTTATATAAGACTAGCTAGATTATTCAACTGTATTACCTCATTACACCTACATCTATAGATTTAAGATTTCTTAGAACTAAATTTGACCGGCTGTAAAAAAAATTGCGACTAAAGCTGTGACAAATGAGATCTAAATATGAAGATTTAAAACTACGTACAAACTGGCATGAAAAAAATCAAAATATTTTGGAACTAAGGTTATGATGTCATTTACGGGTTTGCAAAAATTCAGGTTAAAATATGGCTTACATAAAGAGAAACAGTAATAAAAATATCACTGAAGGGTAAAGCATTGCAAGCCATTTTAACTTTTAATAATTCATTAGGTGAGAATGTGAGATGAGAAAAAAAGATACTCTCTTTTTGCTTAGTTGCTCTCATGTAAATACATTTTGCGTGAAATAAAAATTAATCAACATGGTATTTGTTATGCATAACTATTTGTTATAAGTGTTAATCCATTTTATAGTCCTTAATATTAGTAAAAATGCATTATTATCATTTAATATGTGCTAACAATGTCCTAATACATCATTAGTTACTTCACCACATGAGCCAGGCCAGCCAGAAACTCATTTTCATTTCTGTGGAGCCAGACTAAGGTGCACCTTTTACCTCGAATGAACCATACTCAAATACTCGTACAAGCAACTAAACAAACAAATCTTGTATCATATGAAACCTGACTGAGCCTCGTACGAACAACCAAACGCCCCTAATATTGCCACGAGCAGCCCTCACACACAAGGGGGCTAAGGTGGAGGCAAATGGAAAAAATGGTGCTCTAAAGTGTAGTTGTTGGTTACAATGTCTGCTCTATAGTTCATAGTAAGTCTTACTTTAGACATAGGAGATATATGTAATATATATATATATAGGGTATATGTTTGTTTGGTTATCTGGACATGTTTAACTTATATTAGTTAAAGTGAGATAGTATTTGGGTGTTCACATGTTTAATATGGAGTATAGTTAGATACGTTATATCATAAAAATTGATAAAAAAGAATAATCATAATATTTATTATGTGCAACTATTTTGATATAGCACTAATCCATCTTATAACCATTATTATTATTTAAAATATATTATTATTTAGTATGTGTTAATTGCTCTTATCCAGTGAGCTAGAGAGAAACGAAAATCATTCTCGTTTTTGTAAAAACAGCTGATGAACTCTTTTCACATCCAGCAAAACAGACTTAAACTACTATAGACAAACATATAACTGAATACTATTTAGTATTCATCCCCGTTTCTAAATGTAAGTTATTCTATTATTTTCTACATTCATCTATTCATCAATGAATAGATAAATATAAAAAATAAAATAATAACCTACATCCAGAAACGTAATTAGTATATTATACGGGTCTCACCGCATGCCCTGTACGTGTAAATCGGAAAATGATAGAACCAGAAAATACTATTATATCTGTTTCACATTATAAGTCGTTCTGATTTTTTTTTAAATTCATTCGTAGATCAATGATATGTGTTCAGGTTTATTGATCTGTGAATGAATTAAAAAAAAATTAGAACGACTTATAATGTGGAACCGAGGGAATACAAATCATCTAAAACACTCCCTGTATGTGTACGCGTGAATGTGATATTTGTACGTGACACGATGGTATGTACAAAACCAATATAGGTGAAACATTTTGTGAATTGAAATTTCGTACGGTGGTATATATATATTAGAAGATTTGGTATCATTTCTACAAAAAATCCTGTATAATTCTTGAATTCCAAATGAACCCTCAATTGTTTGTACTACTAGTGTACTCCATTCGTACTAAAATAAGTACATCTCAATTGTTTGCATTAGTACTCCATTCGTACAAAAAATATGCTACAAGTAGTAGTAGTGTTTTTAGAGTTTATTTTTTTCTAAATATAATATATGACTAGTTATGGATGGCAATGGGGTTAAAACTTTTTGAAAAAACACACCTCGTAAAGTAAACCCGTGAAACCTATTTAAACTCAAACCCACAAAACATATGAGTTTAAAATTAAACCTATGCTTAAACCAATCAGTTACCTAAGATTCGAGGGAAACCAATGAGTTCAAATGTCAACACAATAACGAGAGAAATTGAGGCGGCAAAACTTACGATGATGGAAGTTGGAAACATCCAATTGTTCGTAGTATAAAATTTATTCTACTCTATTACTATGATATTAAACTCATAATCAGCTAGGTTGCTAGCATTCTAGAGAATTCGAGCAAAATTTTATAGAAAAGAAAAAAAATAACTAATTGAGTAAACTCGTGAGTTTCAAATCAAACTTAAACCTAACCCAATTTTAATAGTATATCCGAACTCACGAACCGATGCGTATAAATTTAAACATAAACTATAATCATACCCAAAACCACATACAAAATTACCATCCCTGTAACCACTCGCTTTTACTTTTCAACTATTTATACTATCTTTATATTTTTTTAGACCTACACTTTACACCTCCGAAAAGAAAATATAATTTTTTTACATCTCTTAATATATACATATATATATATACACATAACTAAGTTAATATATCATTTAGTTTTTTAGTCCAAAAGTTGGCTGGTGGAGGTAGAAAGTAAAAACAAAAGATGTCATAACGGTAGAAGAGGACACGGCTGCCCCAGCTTCCATGCGGCTGCAGCTGCACAACTGCACTGCTGCGATTGTGACCTGCGCGGGGCAATGGCAATCCCAGCTCTACTGCTACTGCATACTGGCTCCGGCCCCTACCTCTACCTCTGCTGACGTGGCAAACAGATGTCCTCGTGAATGTGATGGACTCTAGTTCTACAAAATATTAGTTTATGTCATCGAATATTTAGATACTATTTTAAAGTATTAAACGAAGATTATTTATAAAATATATTTATAATCGGTTGATTATTTACGAGACGAATTTAATGAGCCTAATTATGTCATGATTTGACAATGTGCTGCTATAGTAAATATTTACTAATCGTGGATTAATTAGGCTTAATAAATTCGTCTCATGAATTATCCTCCGATTCTACAATTGTTTTTATAATTAGTTTATTTTTAGTCCTTCAATTTGATGTCCAAACATCCGATGTGACGCGTACTAAATTTTAGACCATGAAACTAAACACCCCTGAAGATAACGAAGAGAATGACATTTGAATAGATGAATTCTTTAGAGTGATAGATAGTTAAATTTTTCCCATCCCCGCTCCTCAAGCCATCGCGCCCCGTCGACCTCGCGTCGCGCACTGTCGTTCAAGCGTCGTTCCCCGTCTACCTCACACCGTTTGCCGTTGTCCGAGCGTCGCACTATCGACCTCGCGCTACGCGCCATCGTCCGAGCACCATGCCTCATCGTTGTCCGATGTCGAGGAGGCGGTAGCGTGATCGTCCGAGCACCATGCCTCATCGTTCGTGCATCGTCGTCCGATGTCGAGGAGGCGATGCTGGTGCCCGCAGCGGGGAAGGGATGAACTGATCGGTTTTTATTGAAAAACAGTTTTGAAGAATATTTAGCATGTACAGGATTAAATGTACATGATTTTTATTTATCTTCTGATAGTTCCAGCTTATTATTTAGCATGTAATGATTAACAAAATAATTATTATATTGAATTCGCATCGGGTAACACCACGATTTCTCGTTGTGGTTCCAAGGTTACAATGGGCATTTTGTCCTATCTAACGGAGTTTGATTAATCGTGATGACAAATCCGTACAAGTCAACTTCGTCATTTACATATCATACATTACAAACCAATGTTTTGTTAGTTGCATTATATTAGGAAGATTTAGGAAGAATTGTATAAATTATAATATTTGAAACAAAATTTAAGTGGCACACATTGTTGAAGTGAGAGTACTATTCAAGAAATCAGAAAGAGGCCTACTTCACCTACAGACCTACTGTATCCTCGTCTCAGACCAGTTGGGTCCCACTCTCTGGAAGCTACCAAACCTGTCACGTGGACGCACCCTGATGCATTTTATTACTCTCTTTATTTGAAACATAATATGTTTATCGTCTAAAATTTGACACAAATATACTAATATTAGTTATAAAATATTATTTTCATCTTTAATTATTTTTTACTCTTGGATTATTCTATATAAACACTTATCATACTTACTCACTGTGATAAAAAATGTGAGAATATTATGATTTTTTTACATATACTGAATTTATAAGCGGAGCGAGAATTAAGCTAATAGGATAAATCCCTCTAATCTTACACAGTATCAGACGGACACGTGGCCCCGAAATGACTGGACCCCACCAGTCAGTCACAATGCATACTTAACCTTTTGTCTCCCTAGACTTTCGTCGTCTTCCGATTCTTTTCCAGGCGCGTGCACCAGGCAACCCTGTCCGTTTCCCACCGACCGAACCCGACACGCCGCGCGTTCCGTGTCACCGACGTGCCTGTCCCACTCCGTCCGGACCCACCAGTCGGTGACACGACGCAGCTTCCCGCGGTGTCCCGGCGTTTACCGTGCCCGGCGAAGCGGGAGGGGACCACGGCGAGGCGAGGCGGCACCGTAAAGTGGCGCCCGGGCCCACACCACCTGGGCAAGTACGCGACCGCGTCGGGTACCCGAGTCCACCCAATCACTGACACGTGGGGCCCGAGACAGTGTGCCCCACCCGGTATGGTGGAATTTCCGGTCCACCCGTGTCGCGCGAGGTCTTTCTCTAAAGCCCGCCCCTTCTTCCGACGTGGGACACGCGGAGGTGGGGCCGGCCCCACCCGAAAGCCCCGTCGTACCTTTTTTACAGCTCGCTGACGCGTGGGCCCGGCGGGGTGTGGGACCGCGCGAAAGGTGGGTCGCGATCGGGAGAGTTGGTGAGGCCCATGTCCACTTGTCCGCCGGCTGGCCTACGCATCCGCCTCCAATTGGACGGAGAGTGGGCCCCACGGGATGTGGTCCACGCTCCGCCGCAGCGACACGTACCCGCGGTTGGGACCGCACGCCGAGATCACGCCTTCCCCTTCGCGCCTTTGTCACTCGCGCCAAAATTCTACACGCACTTCTCTCTCTCTCTCTTCCTTCTTGTGTGCTTTTTTTTAAAAAAAAAACAATGTTACAAGTAGGTCCTTGTAGGTTTAACGTTTTTGTGAACGGGTGCCCAAAGTGTGCAGCTTCTACGCCATTGCAGTTTGCACCTGCACATATAGCCCTTGCTCCCCTGATCCTCTCCACTCGACCAGAAAATATTTCTGCAATGGCTTCAGGGAAAGTGAGATTAAAACATGCAACAGTTATTTCTATGGAATCGCAAAATTTCGTAACGACTAATAATAGTTGTTTTTGCGTTTAGACGAGAGTGCATAAATACTAGTTGCCTCGTCACTGAAGTGTTTCTCTTCCCTTCTCCCGAAGCGTTTATCCGCTCGGCAATAAAAAAACGCACATGCTGCCGCGCCTCGCGTATGCAGACGCCAAGGGCGGAGCCAAAGCATTGTTTGGGGGTTCCCAGGAACCCCGTGCAAAAAATTTTTAAGCTATTATTTGTATTTTTTTTTCACCTTTTGTGCACCCCCTCATATGGTGTACCGCTTAAAGCTGTGCACCCCCTTCAATTTTACTCTAGCTCCACCACTGGCAGACGCCATGCAAAATTAATGGTAAAAAAATAGAGCGTGAGGCCACCAAGAATCGAATAGAGACCAACGTCTGTTACCAATTGAGAGCAAAGAAAGTTGGATAGAAAAGACAATGAGCCATATTTAATATCATATTGGTATACATAAATCTGACCAAAACGACTAATATTTGTACATCGGAGGGAGTATTTGTTAGGCCGTGTACCGAAACATTTCGTTCTAAGCACCAAACCGGAATACACTTCAAAATTGAATTAACAAGCTTGCTCACAACCACTCACTGCACACTATTTATCTATAGCGCTGCCGTTCATTAGTATGCCTAGCTAAAATATTCATTTTGTTACCTAAGTTAGTGAAAAACAAATAATGTCGATGACTTGTGGGCATGTATTTGCAAATATATCAAACACGCAAGTGGTACACAACTGGTGTTTTTTTTTTCTACTACGGTGTTCTTGTATTATGTATGCAAGAGCTCAATGCATGTCACGGATTAGAAAGGTTATTAGTACTTTTGTTTGGACAATTTCTTGGTAGTTACATACAAATATATAATAATCCTAGAATGGCCACATTCGACCAAATGCCTTGCAATCCACGACCAATGATTTATTATTCATTTGATAATGTCTATAGTTTGTTAATGATATTGATCAATAACTTGATCTTGCATTGCTTCAGGGGTGTAAGCTAACAAGGGTGATACAATTTGAAATGTATCAAACTGTAAAAATTGTTAGTGCTATGGCAGGCCAACCAATTGATGAGGTTTATCGTTAACGAGTTTTAATAACGAACCATTATCTTGTGAATCCCGAAGGTTAATATAATTTGGGTAGGATTTTGTGTAACCCTCCACAACAACAAAACAGGGAACTTCCGTCAGCCAAAGCCGACGGAAGTTAGCTCTTTCTTGACGGAAGAAGCTAAATTCGTAAAGCGGTGAAAAAATTACTTTGTGATTTGCGTAGGCCGGCGGACGGTGACGGCTCGCGGCGGTCGGATCGGGGACGGCGGTCGGGACGGGTGGCGTGGGCCGAGCAGCGGCGTTGGAGACGGCGGTGGGGCGGACGGTGGTGCTGGCAGGAGGCGAGCGTCGGACGGCCGGGCGGCGGCGCGGGCCGGAGGCGGGCGGCGGTGCGTGCGCGCGGGAGGCGGCGAGGGCGGGCGGCGGCGGCAGGGGCGGGAGGCGGCGAGGGCGGGCGGGCGGCGGCCCGAGGCGGGCAGCGGCCGAGGCGGGCGGCGGCGCGTGCGTGCGTGCGGGAGGGGCGGGAGGCGGCGAGGGTGGGCGGCGGCGCGGGCCGGAGGCGGGAGGCGGTGACGGCGGGCGGCGACGGCACAGGCGGGAGGCGGCGGCGCGGGCTGGGCACGGGAGCCGGCGGCGTGGGCGCGTACAGGGAGTTAGGTCTCCCTGTACGCGCGCGCGGTTGGGGGAAAAGGCCCCTAACTTCCGTCGGCCAGCATTAATAACTTCCGTCGGCTTTAATGCTGGCTGACGGAAGTTAGGGGATCCGATCGGCCGCGGAAAAATCCCCGCAAACTTCCGTCGGCCTCTAGGAGCTGACGGAAGTTAATTTGGCCGACGAAAGACATCTGTTTTGTTGTAGTGCTCGGGTATAAATATATATGTACGCTTAGGGACAAAAACAATCGTGAATCTAAGGTGGCGTTTGGTTTGCTTAAGGTAACGTAAATGGTTATGAAATTAATTATAATGTCAAGTAATAACAATGTATCAAATTATTAGATTCGTTTGGTTAACAAGTGTAATGTATTATGTTTACATTACAATGTTTGGTTGACAAGTATAATATATTCTGGTAACGTAATTCGATACTAACCTGGTTAGAATATAATAGATTGATTACTAGATTGTAATCTGATTAGGTGGTATCTAATACCAGCACATTCAAATCAAACAAAATATAACGTAATTTATTTACACGGTAAACAAATGACACTTCAAAATAAACCCAACCAAACACCTTCTAAGATCAATTCAATTCTCGACGCATTGCCTCCTTTTAGGTATATAGCATTTGGACAACTCCATTCTTTGGGATTGGGTGGCATTGGTTTAGCCCAACCCCTGATCATGAATAGGGATAGCCTCATGGTGGATTGTGTTTATTTAATCAACATTTTTTCGATTAAGTTTGGTATTTTAATTGAGTTTGCATGGCTGCTAGTTATCAATGTAGTATTCCAATCTCATTTGTCATATGTTTCATGTCTAGATTAGATCTACTAAATAGTCTCATGATTAGGGGTAATCTAATATTGTGTTGGTTTAATCCAATCTACTGGATTTACACTAGTTATGCAGAAGACATCTGGATGATAGAGATTAATTAGATTTGTGTTTTGTTGGAGTTTTATCCAACAATCTATAATTTCCTAATAGACGGTATTTAAGTATGCTAATCGATACGAATAATGATTTAGCCTTGTCATTAAGACATGTTAGAATAATGATATACTGATGTACACATTACTACCTCCATTGATAAATGAAAGGCGTGATTTTATTTAGC
This sequence comes from Zizania palustris, assembly GCA_019279435.1. Lineage (NCBI taxonomy): Eukaryota > Viridiplantae > Streptophyta > Magnoliopsida > Poales > Poaceae > Zizania > Zizania palustris. The sequence continues at coordinate 13,645,000 of JAAALK010000290.1, forward strand.
ATGATTTTGAACATAAAATATTTTACCATAAATTTCTTTTAAAACATATTATGAACAACTATGAAATCAAATCACATAGAAGTACTATCAAATAATAAAGCAATACTTGAATTTCTTAAAGTCGAACGGTTTCAACTTATATCAGTTTTATGAAAAAAATATACAAATAGTTGCAACATCAAATTAGTTTTGTTAAATCAATAATTAAACATGTTTTAATAGTATATTTATTTAATGTTGTTAATGTTAATATACTTTTACTTAAACTTGAAATATTTTACTTAAACTTGAAATATATTGGAGAAATTTGATTTTAAAAAGTCAAACGGTTTACATTATAAAATAGAGATATAGTAGTACCCCTTGTATGCCACTAAACATTATGTGCCATAAGCATATATATTATTAGGTTAATTGATAGTTAAAATTAAAATGTTTGAATTTTTTAAATGCAAACAATCATAGAAGATAAAAAATAAGGAATATATATTATTAGGCTAATCGATACTCATGGAATCTTCAGTTTTTGAACGTTGTACGTGATAACTTTCTCCAAACATTTTAATTTTTTTATCACATCATCTATCTCGTATCATATTGTAATACCATGACATGTATCATGTTTTCAGACTTCATTTGATTTTTTATAATTTAAAACTATTAAGTTTCACATTGTTTATCTGAGTGTCACAACCTAGAGTTTTCAAAATTTATTTCCATTTAGTGGTTAAGGCATACAAATGGACACAATAACATGAATATGTTTTTTTACAAATTTTAGTTCATTATTTCATGCACTTACAATTTAAATTTGACCTATTTCAATATAAATACTAAAAACACATTTAATAAATTAAAAATAGTAAACTGAACTAGAAAATACCAAATGTTTATATGAGATAAGGTATATTATATTTTGATTATAAAAAATTTTAAAATACAAACACAGATTTAACCGTCAATTTGGTTTCAAACCTAACACATTTCTTCTCTAAACCCAAATTCCTCCTAACTTTCTCGAAACGTTTTTAATTTTTTTATCATAGTATATATGTATCATATTATTACACCATGACAAGTCTCATGTTTTTTAGACTTCATTTGACTTTTTAGAATAAAAAACTATTAAGCTCCACGTTGCTGATTGATTGTCGCATCCTACATTTATTAAAATTTCTTTCAATTTAGTGGATAAGAACTCAAAATGTACTAAAAAAACATGAATATGATTTTTCTATATTTTTGGTTCATTATTTTAGGCACTTGCAATTCAAAATCCACCTATCTCAATTTAAATCCTAGAAATATAATCAATAAATTAAAAATAGTAAAAGAATCTATAAAAATGTAAATTGTTTACATGTAATAATATATGTTGTCTTTTGAGCGTAGAAAAATTTTCAAGCTAAAACAAAGCTACAAGCTAGAAAAAAATTCACACAAAATAATGACTTTTGTGGGTTTGCAGAGCGTTTTTTTAAAAAACACTCGGCCAACTCAGAAATGTTTTTGCCCCTCCAAACAGGTCGTTATGACGTCCATTAGTACCCATCTCTGTATAGTGTGTTTTCCTGAGACACTCGGGAAATAAATTATTCACTGAGTATTTATAGTTTACCGAGTGTCTGAAATAATACACTCTGTAAAGTTTTTGGCACTCGATGAATTTGAGTTTTCCGTAAAGAATTCCTTCATCATCGCTTAAGATCTAGTTGCCATTGTTTTCACCCCTCACCTAAAGTGAACGAAAAAAATGAAATAGAATTGTATTATTGCTCATATGTAATGATCGATATTTAGTGGTGGACATAGAGGTACAACTCGTCTCTAATAGCAAGTTACTAGTGACGATCATATATCTATGTCTCTAATAGCAAGTTACTAGTGACGATCATATATCTATGTCTCTAATAGTAAGTTACTAGCAACGATCATATATCTATGCTCGTTACCAATGATCGAGTAATAATGATTTACATAGCATGTCACTAATAATGGATCATTAATGATGTGTTAAGATTGATGTCACATCTGTCTCTGTCCCTAATGACTTTTGTGTGTGTTACTAATGATCTTTTAGAGGTAGCGTTGCAGGCTTAGGAGAGTTGTGACACGTACACCTAATTTACAAACTGCATTTTATTGGTAAGCAAAACTATATCCATGCTATATATATAAGCCTATGGAGTATGGACTTGGCAATCAGTTCAGTAGTGAGTGTTGAACCCAAAATTTTTAAGTTAGGTCGAGCTTCTTCATAATCTATACTACTTTAATTTAATAAAAGATAGTAGTCATGTATCTGTCACCATCACTACTTCTTCTCACAATAAATCAAAATTCTTCATTTTAGTTTTATTCATGTATATTTGCATGATGTTTTTTAATGTTATATTTTTTCTCATTTCAACATATGAGAACTTACAAAACCATCTTATTTTGTTTCTTTCGTAAACCAAACTATACTTGAAACTCTATCTCATGGAGTACAAAGCAATGTGCCACAAGGACATTAACAGTAACATATATAGCCAGTCCACAATTTAGGGCATTTGGTTCTATGGACTAAAGTTTAGTCCGTGTTATATCGGATGTTTGAACATCAATTTGAACGATTAAACGTGAACTAATTAAAAATATTTGTGGAAACGAAGGATTATTCGCGAGACGAATTTATTAAGCCTAATTAATCCGTGATTAGAAAATATTTACTGTAGCATCACATTATCAAATTATGGCGTAATTAGGCTAATTAGATTTGTCTCGTGAATAATCCAGAATGAGTTTTATAAATAATCACATTTAATAGTCTAAAATAACATTCAAACATTTGATGCGATGGGAGTAAACTTTTAGACTAAAGAAGATACTTACATGAAGAGAAAATCAAACATGCCGGCCAATTAGGGAAAAATAAACAATGGTAGCAGCTAGTGTATCGACAGTTACCTCTTCTTTGTTTAGCGTTGATGTCTCGAGGCAGAGACAAAAACACGGGCCGATGATCGAGAAAGATTCTCGTGGAAGAAGCTCTAATCATTACCAACATTTATTTGGTATTTCTCTATCTAGCTAGCTCAAAACCCTCTTAGATTTTGAGTCTATGTTGTAAAGTAAAGCGATTTTCTTAACTAAATACTTTTAATTCAATCACATCTCTACATTTAGGTCATATTTGTTTCAGTTTCTAACCGTTACGGCTACTTATAAAATATGATGTCAAAATAAACGGTCTAAATTTTAAACTTAAATCGTAAGAATAAGTAGCTGCAGAATCTAAAAATAAACTTCAATCTAAAAACTAAAAAATACCGGCTTTTATATATTCTTACTAGCTAGACACAGATATTCAGATAAATCAGCTAGATACTTATATCAGCTTGCTATATATATATATGACTACTATTCTACACCACGTGTATAAAATAGCTATTCTACACCGACCACTTTTGGTAATAGATTTTCTCAGTAGAATAGCAATTGAGTACTATTTTTTTCTCAATAGTAGATTTCTTAGTAGAATAGCTATTCTACACCCGTGGTGTAGAATAACATTTGTATATATATATATATATACACACGAGAGAGCTATTCTACACCACGTGTGTAGAATAACTATTCTACACCGACCACGGGAGTACTACTTTCAGTAGTAGATTTTTCAATAGAATAGCAATTGAGTACTATTCTACAAATGTTATTCTACACCACAGGTGTATAATAACTATTGTGCCGAGAAATCTACTACTTAGAAAAAAATAGTACCCAATTGCTATTCTACTGAGAAAATCTATTACTGAGAGTGATCGGTGTAGAATAGTTATTCTACACACGTGGTGTAGAATAGCGCTCCCGTGTGTGTATATATATATACACACAAACAAACCATCAGAACCTAACAAGATCAAAGCTTAAAAAAATACTAAATCTGAAGGCTTGACAAAACATACCTAATTGCAGCAGTCCCTGCCAATAATCAAACGAAGTTAGCAAATCCATAATCCCTAAGCCTCCAGCAGCAGGCACGGGTGCCTATATCACTAATAATCCCAGTCCCCACCTAACTAACCCCACCCCCTCATCTCTCTCTTTGCTGGTTTCCTCCTAACCACTCTCCCAAAATCACAGAATTAAATACCAACTCCAGATTTTTTTCCCCCATTCTGCAGGTTTGCATCACAACCTGCAGTTTTCATCTACGTGTGAAACCAAAACCCGGGTAGTAGTCACTGATAAATGAGTCCGATAAGCCTAATAGTATTAAAGTTTACATGTTCGTCGTAACTTTCTCGACCGACGAGTCGGGTAAATTGTGATGGTGGTAGGAGTAGTATTCGGATTACCTTGTTTGGTTTGGCAATTTGGGCATACAAAATTACATGAGGTAAGGTCCTTTTCTCCCGTTACAACATCATTGTTAGCACAAAATGGAACTGCCAAGCTTACCATTTCCTAGTGGCTAGTAGGGATATATATGTAACCAAGTAGAATCACCAAACAGGGTTTTTTTTATCAGGGGCAGCAGCCATGCTCACCCTAGATGGACAGTGAGAGGCTATTACTTTTATTAGAGAAATGTAGAGAGAGAGAGAGACGTAGCTAGGTGTAGCTTTCTCTCTCTTGGATAGAGTCAGGTCAGCAGCATACTGGAAGGGAAGGGAGTATACAAGGGAGGAGGAGGAGGAGGCAGGCGTCCCCTTGACCCCTTCCACGCCACGGCACGCTCCGGCTGGCTTTTTTTGCCTACTGTCCTGAGCAGCTGAGCTAGTCGCCCTGATCCTGCTCTCTGGACCACGCCGGCTGGGGTGTCGCCGGAGGTGTTGCAAGGGGGAGGGGAGACGTACATACGGGGAGGAGGTCATGGCGTTTCACGGACAACTCCAGCATGTGATGTCCATGCAGGCGCTCGGAGCGGACGATGCGGCGGTGGCTGCGGCTGAGGCAGCGGCAGCGGCGGCGGCGGGTGGGGTCGGGGGAGGGGTGCCTGGCGGCGTGGCGCCGGCGTGGATGAGGTACGGTGACGGGAGCTTTCTGCACCTGCAGACGACGTCGGACTCGTCCGCGTCGCCGTCTGGCGCCGCGGCGGCTGCTGCTGCTGCTGCGGCGGCGGCGGCGGCAGGGATGCAGCTGTGGATGGGGGGAGGCGGCGAGGACGCGGCGGTGGCCGTGATGGGCGGCGGCCCGGCCGAGGTCGAGGCGGAGGCGGAGAGGTGCAAGGCGGAGATACTGGCCCACCCGCTGTACGAGCAGCTGCTGTCGGCGCACGTGGCGTGCCTCCGCATCGCCACGCCGGTTGACCAGCTCCCCCGAATCGACGCGCAGCTCGAGCAGTCGCAGGGCGTCCTCGCCAAGTACTCCGGCCTCGCCGCTGCCGGTGACGACGGCCGCGAGCTCGACCAGTTCATGGTGAGGACTCTCCTACCTCAATCTGTGTCTCCCGCCTCGTCACGAAGGCCCTCTGCTTGTTCTTGGGATTGCCTTGGGATTGGTGGTTCCGTGGGATTAATTACGGTATTTGGCTGTTTAATTTAGTCTAATTTAATCGGAGGCAAACAAGCTTAAGCAAAGCAAAGCAAAGGGCTTTCTTTATTATTACGAGCTGAAAGGCTAAAAGGTGTGCATCCTTTGATTCGTTTTGGATTCTGCAAGCTTGTTTACTTCTTCTCCTCTCCGAATTTTCCTTCCCTTCTTGCACGGATGCAATTCGAACGGGAATTTAATTTGATTTAACTTCGAATCCACCAACATCATTTGTGCTTTCACGTCAAGCTGTTGTGCTTTTCCTCGCAGCAATGCTGGCCATTTGCTAATCTTGTTATTATCTCTTTTTTTGTTCCGCATTAACAAACAACAACAATAATAAAAATTTGGTTTTGATTGGTAATTGGCTTCTAGCTTACCAATTCCGTGTGCCCAAAATCAAGTAGGGTTTTGACTCCGTTTCTACTGGGGTCTACGTTTTTGAAATATATAAAGCCCCTGTTTGGGGGAGCTTCTGCCTGATTAGATACTTCTAGTATCTAGAAGCTCCCCCAAACAGTTGCTCAGATTTTCAAAATCTGCAGAACCATTAGTTTTTTAAAGTCTAGTAGCTGATAAGTTCTAATCCCAGTTTCTCCAGATTCAACAGATTTTTATTTACCTACTATGTCACTGAATAAAACCCATCCACCCAACAGCTAGCTACTCCAACCAGTCAACTAGATACTCGGACTAGCTGATTATGAGAATCTGCAGCTCCCCAAACAGGACCAAAGATTACAATGTGTAGGGCTTGGTTAGGTTATGACCAATGTAAAATCTTGCCAAAATTTTAGCAAAGTATGACAGTACTCTGGTGCACTGCCAAAATTTCGGAAGTGTCATTTTTCTTTCAACGAACCAAACAGATGTTAAACTTTTTCTCCACTGCTAGTCTTTTGGCATGGTTTGTTTGTGCAGATATCTTGCAATTTTCTAATCCTTGCCTCTAGTTAAAGAGTGAATTTACTTATCTTTTCTTTGCACGGACCAAACATGTTTCCCATATTTTTAAAGACTGATGAAGCAAATAGAGTGTCAAAACAACCAAGAGCAATTGCACACAACATCTATATGGTTTCTTCACGGATAATGTTCCTTGCTCTGCACATTGAAGGTCTATGGTATTCTTCACAGGTGGTACTTTCTTCACGTGTTGTTCTCATGTCTAGACTCGTTGTAGTCTGCATTTGTACACTTGCACAGGACCAGAGCATCAACATGCTAACAATGGTCCAAAAATGCTCTTTGTTTCATCCCCTTTTTGTCCACTTAGAGTGCAGGTCCTTGATTGTATAGAGGGCCATCTAATTATAAGCAACTAATAAGGATCACCTTATTATTTTTTTAACCTGCCTAGGATTGAAAACACAAGAGTGATACCATTGATTGATTTGGCTGGTCCTGGTCAGTTTCTTGAGTCTTTGGTCTATCATCTATGTCCTGGCTGGTATGCTGGACCTTGTCATAATAGATAGCAGCAATTAAGCATCATTATGCTTCTGCTAGGTTCGCGGTTCGACTAAACTAGCAACATCATCATACACTACTGATGCCGGGACCATGTATCTTTCTGATTTAGCCCCTCGTTTGTCTGGCATCTAATTGATTTGGTTTTTTGGTGTGAGACTGATGAGCTCAATGTCACAACACCCTGGAATTTTTCAGTGGAAAAGTAGTGTACTTGTGTGCTTGGCCTGCAATGCAGAGTTTTAATTTTTTTTAGATGTATTTGTTTAGATCATTTTTGTCAAATGTCATATATTTGGATAAATTAACGAAGTTTTATGACGAAGGCTGATTTATGTATTTTGATTGAGGATCGAAATGTATAAAATTCACAACTAGAGTCCAAAACACTTCTATACTGTTGTATATCCCATTGTTAAGACGGTTTTTTCGATAATGGAATTCGATCTAGCCTCTACCTTTAAGAATTTATTCATGCAACATATTCCTTTACTATCCAAATATGAATTAGTCATATGCTCATATTACAAAAAGGAAAATATAGAGATCACCTGTTATAGATTTTGGCAAAACTTTTTATTGAAAGCCAAAGTGTATTTACAATTTTTCTTTGTCATTTTCACTGTCCAACTCTGCTTTCATGATTGGTAAGAAAAAAGGTAAAAAGATCTACTTGACACTATTGTTAAAATTATATTTCAAAATTGAAAACAGTTATTTCAATTTGGCTTTCTGCTTTTGTGCTTCTATTGAATATCTTCTTTTTAGTATCTCCTGTCTTCCATTGCCTTTGTGCTTTTGCAGTTATTTCATGATTCTTTCAACCAAAACTTCATCTGTACGGATTAGTAACTTGCATCTGTTTGTTTTCTTAGACACACTACGTTCTGCTACTCTGCTCATTTAAAGAGCAGCTACAGCAGCATGTCCGAGTTCATGCAATGGAAGCAGTAATGGCTTGTTGGGAACTTGAACAAAACTTGCAGAGTTTAACAGGTATAGACTACCTTTTTTTTCAGTCTCACTGAATCTACAGAGTAAAGTTTTGTTTCTGAAAATTTTAAATTTCTCGGCAAAGACATTACAAAATTACTGAAGCTGTGTTGAACAATTAGTATATTGGATACTAGTTGCCTTGTTCCAGTACAGTATTTATGGTCACCAGCTTCAAGATTTGTTTGTTCAGATAGTAAAACTCCAACAAGTTACTTTGTGAGTGCTACAATCACACGATCAAAACTTCTTGTCTAAGTAATTTCAAGATCTGATATTTAATAACATGTTGATCAAGATGGTTATACTTCTTGTCTAAGGGCATGGACAGGTGCATCGAATAGTAGTCAAACAAATCGATCAAAAAGAAACATTTGATAAGAACTCGAAGTGCATGGACAGGTGCATCGCCTGGTGAAGGCACGGGAGCAACCATGTCAGATGGTGAAGACGATCAAGCAGATAGTGATGCGAACATGTATGATCCGAGCTTGGATGGAGCAGACACCATGGGCTTTGGCCCGCTTGTTCCCACAGAAAGTGAGCGGTCCCTGATGGAGCGTGTTCGTCAAGAGCTCAAGCATGAGCTAAAGCAGGTTTGATTCGAAGTGAAATGAAAAAAAAAAATCCCAACAAGTACTTTGGAGGAGGGATGAACATGGTGATGACTCTCGATGATCATTTCCAAATGCAGGGCTACAAAGAGAAGCTGATTGACATCAGAGAAGAGATCCTTCGCAAGCGACGGGCAGGAAAGCTCCCGGGAGATACGACTTCTACATTGAAATCTTGGTGGCAGTCTCATGCCAAGTGGCCATACCCAACAGTAAGCGACGCCGAGACTACTCACTCCCATGACCAGCTCCAGCTTCCCCTTGACGCATGTTGCATTCACATGTCCACCCCAGCACTGCACATTTGCATATATTTGTGCCTCCTCTTAGATCCCTTTGGTTTGACTTTTGGGAGCAACTTTTACTTCCCCGAAACTAAAAACCAACAAAATGGTCTATTTTAAGCCATCACCTTAAAAATAACTTTTGATACAGTGAAATAAAGCTCTTTTGGACCTGCTTTCTAGTTTCTGGCTTTTGCTTTTTGAATCTTTGATAATGCTAATATTCACAGATTGTCATTTCAAATTTCATGCAACCATACAAAGTTTCATAAATTGACATTTCAAATTTCATACAACTATACAAAATTCCATAAATTAACATTTCAAATTTCATACAACCATACGTACCTTCATAAATTGACACTTCAAATTTCATACAACCATATAAAATTTCAAAGCAACTTCTCTACAGTCGTTTCAGCTAAACAATTTTCAGCTTTCTCACAGCTAACATCCCACATCAGTTTTTTCACAGCCCACAACACACAACGGTTTTTTTCACAGCAACAGCTCAACCAAACACACCCTGAATCTTGTACTAGTTGCGGCTTTTCTGATCATGCATTAGGTGTTGGTCACAGGATATACAGAACTGTATTTAATCCCTTTTTTCACGTAGGAGGAAGATAAGGCACGGCTAGTGCAAGAAACAGGGCTACAACTGAAGCAGATCAACAACTGGTTCATCAACCAAAGGAAAAGAAACTGGCATAGTAACCCATCATCCTCCACTACTGTCAAGAGCAAACGCAAAAGGTACAGAATTTTAATCTTGGGTATCTCTCGTACATACCCTCGGAAATCTACCAATTAATCCATTGATGTGTATGATCAAATTGAACAACAACAACAAAAAAAAAAGTAAAGCAGGTGATGGCAATTCGTAGCGCGCCGCAGATCGAGACGACGGATCGCTGATGGGTGAACACTAAGCTGGGCCTGTACGGTGCGGGAGGGATTCACCGAAATCAGTAGGAGGGCAATGCTTAGATCAGACCAGGAATGTTCTTCGCAAGACCAGGATCAGCAGCCGTACATTAGGAAACCGGTTACTTATAGGCAAAACTGATTTCATCTACAAGTAAACATATAGTTCTGTAAGCGCTTGATTTGAAGAAAAGAGGAAAATTTTCCCAAGGGGTTGTATAAAGTTGCGAAATCTGTATATGGTTTTCTAAATTCCACATGTTAATACTGCAAATGTTTGAACCATTCGCTTCAAACGATTTTTCATTACACGTGTTATACGTACATAAGTATATATGTACGTATCTATCTTATTATATAATTGACGAAGTGTGATCGTAGTCATGGACAACCATGAACACTCATCTGAAAAATCTCAGTTTTTCGTTCGTTTTGCTTAAATCCCATCCATTGATTCGCGGTTGCTAATCCCACCCACCTAAACCTAATCACCGAATTTTCCGATCACCTCTCTCTCATCTCTCCCGGATCCTCGTCGGCTGTCGCCCAATAGTCAAGAGCCCGCCGCTCCACAGCTAAACCTAATCACGTTCGCATCCTCCGTCCGCTTCCGGATGATGAGGTAATTGGATTTGTACGGTATGTAAAATCATGTTTTATGGTTATATGTTCTGGTGCTTACATGAATTTCAAATCTTTGCCTAAAGAGTTACTAAATTATGAAAACATGAGTTATTGCAGAGAAGTTTCTGATCATTTGCCTCAAGATTAAAAGTAGTTGTTTTTAATGTCTTATACAAAGATTAAAACATGAATTTAATTTAATTTTTTACCGTAGCGTTGGCTCGGACACACTACTAGTTGTTGTGTACTCTCCGCAGCCTTGGTTTGGTTCACATGTCACCATGTGTTCTTATCTGTTATTGTTCAGCTTTAGCTTTAGCTTTAGCCATTACGGTTTGGACCTTTGAGTTGGTTATTTGAAACTTATATTGGGATCTTAGATTGGTTGAATTAATTTCGACTGTTGTAGTTTGGGTTACTTAGTTTTCTGAATTAATTCTATATTTGAATTTGGATTTCACTTTGCATCAAGTGTGGTTGAGGGAAGATTGAGCACTTCATTAAAGTGAATACAAAAGGATGACCGACATCAATCAATATATTTCAGTAAGCAATTTTGGAATAGAAGGGGATTCTTAGGCTTTTATGGCATAGGTTGTAATTTTTATTTAATTACGTGTCCTTCCGTGACGAGCTCTGTTAACCTTTTTGTTCATGGGAATTTCAGGTGTTGGAGTGCTTATATAGCATTTAGCATGCAGCGAGTAGTGCACCGATTAGAGAAACAGTATTAGGGGTGGCAGTTTGGCTCGGGGCTCGCGAGCCAGCTCGGGCTCGGTCGAGCCGAGCCGAGCCTGGCTCGGCTCGCTGTGCCACCGAGCCGAACTCGAGCCAAGCCTCCTGGCTCGGCCAACATTCGAGCCGAGCCAAGCCGGCTCACGAGCCGGCTCGTTGGCTCGGTCACCGGCATATAGAGCGAATATATTTCTCTTGCATAAAATTATGGATTCATGTGAAGTAAATAACATCAAATTGTGTATTTTCATCATTGCGTGAGCACTAAGCTCTAAACACCGAACAATAGACACATCTCCTCTCCCCTCTTGACAATTGGCACCATCGATGCCCTCGACGGCCAGCGGTCCTTGGCTGACCCACAACCCCCACCGACCACCGCTACCTACACGACTACACCCGGTGCCACCACCTGATTTTCTGAGAGGAATGAGTCTCCAGCAATGCCACTTTTTAAGTTAAGTGAGCACAACACATTGAAAAAGATTAAAAAAACAAGTGGACGGTGACACTAACGAGCCGAGCCGAGTCGGCTCGTGGCTCGGCCGAGCCCGAGCTGAGCCAGAATTTTGGCTCGCTAAACCATCCGAGCCGAGCCTGGCTCAGCTCGCTAAAGAGGTGGCTCGGCCGAGCCGAGCCGAGCTCGGCTCGTTGCCAGCCCTAAACAGTATGACATACCATTAGGTCCAAGAAATTGCAATATTTCTTGCTTTAATATTGGCCAAACTATATAAGCACTAGGTTAAAACTGCAATAAATAAAGTGAAATAAACTATATAAGCACTAGGTTAAAATTGCAATAAATTAAGTATATAGGGTTAAATCTAAGTTAAAATATTTTACTTTTATGTAGGAAACGTCGAGTTTTAACTACTGAAATATAACAACATCACTAAATGTTGCGTATGTTTGAAATATTTTTTTGACAACGTGACGAAATATTTTTCAACAGAGTGTGTGAACCGTTCAGTTTTTTGTATTTTGTAGAAAATGTATTTTTGATTTAAAAATAAAAATCTTAAGGAGTCTGTTTTGAGAGTATTTTGGGGTGTCAAGGCCACCCTGCGGTTTCTGAGGCCTAAAAAGGTAATTACCAGTAGAGACAAATATTGCAAAAATCTTGTTTATAAGCTGTGTGGCAATATTTATAGTTTTTTAACTAGTGGATAAGCTTAAAAATATAAGTTTAGTACGATGTATGTAAGTAGTAGAGTATACATTTATATTTAAAATTATTTTCATATGATACTAAAATTAATGTCAAGTTTTTATATCAAACGATGTGTGTTAAAAAAGGCTTATATTGTGGGGGCGGCGAGAGCATTTGCAAGGACTTGGCATTTTTTATATAATGGAAGCTTTTGGCTAATGAGTAAAAGGATTCTACTTGATTTCAAAACGACCTAATTTCTTGGTCTAAATTGGCAATCACACCAACCCCAAGAAAGAACATTCTGATTTCTGATCTTTCATAAAAAGAACTAATATTTTTGTACAAAGTATACGATGTGCTCAGCTCAATTGGTAATGAAAAACCATCTTGCTAAAATTCAAATAAATTCGATTCAAATCCTACTGTACTTGAGCACCTGGTCGCCAACAAAATCAAGAACTCGGCCTTCATCAGAGAACAAGAGAAAAAAAATCGAAACTTTTATCAAGTATGTACAGGAGAACTGCTCGGCCCCCGGGAACTAACAGATCAAGAACCCCGGTTGACGGCCACTGTAACCATCGGCGGCGGCGGCGGCGGGGACGCCGGCAGCCGCGCGGAGAAGGCCCTGTACTTGAACGGCTCCGCCTCGCCGGCACACTCCCCGGCGGCTCCCTCGTCCTCGAAGTTGAGCGCGTAGCTGATGGGGTCGTACCGGAACTCCCCGGCCAGCTGCTGCGGGTGCTTCCTCCGCCGCCGCCCGGCCCGCGCCCGCGCCACGAGCTCCGGCAGCTCGACGGCGCGCTCCCGCACCCACCGCGACGACGTCCGCAGCGCCCTCGCCGCTCGCTGCCCCAGCTCCGCTTCTCCGTCGTCCCCGCCGCCGAAGCAGCACGAGAAGCACCCGCCCCGGCGCTCGCCGCCGTCCATTGCCTGCATCACCAACCAACCAACCAACCAACCAACCAACCAATACCTCGCCTCCCTCACTACAACTACAAGATCCCGAGCCTGGAACGGCAATGGCGCACCGGGGGACCAATCTTGGGCTGGTTTATAGCAGCCAGGGCGGGCGGGCTGGCGGATAAGGGTGGCGCCGTGGCGGCGAAGCGGGGGGTTTGAGGAAGGAGTGGGTTGGCTTCCGGCTTCCCTGTGGGCGCGAGGGCAGTTCGGTCAGTTCGGTGGTCGCGGGATGATTGGGATGCCATGGATGCGTGACGGGGTACTCCGAATCGGACGACGCGTTGGGGCCCCGCGTAGGGCCATTTCTGGCTTTGGGTTTGGTCCTCCACCTTTTTCTTTTGGCTGTAGGGATAATGCTCTTTTGGGATGCTTTTTTCCATCCTACCCGTTCAGTTTATTTCCTCTAAAAACACATTTTGTCATACTATAAATATATCAGCAAAAAATTTCTTTCTAATTAATTGCTTTTAGAACAATTAAGGAGTGAAATTTGCAAAACTACAATGATCTAACCTAACCAATGATGGTTTACCTCACAAAATAGCAATGGCTAATATTAAAGCCTATTTTTTTGATAAAGGAAGTTTTATTAAAATCAGTTAGTTCTAAATATGATTTTGGTTTCTGTATAACTAAGATGCACACAACCAAAACACACATAAACATTTAACTAACAAAAGGATGACGAACCACATGAATTATTAAGAATCATCAATCCGGAGACTAGATTGTCACCCATGCTCGTAGATAAAACACTAACTGATCATCTTCTCTAACTATTGATAAGCCACAATAATGAACTCCCGTGAGCTAGACTTCTGAGGGATGACCCATGAAACATGTTACTTTTTTTTTTGTTAAAGATCATATCATTTTTGCATAACCAAAGTGACCAGCAAGTGGCAGCCGCTCCTAGTAGAACAAGTGCTTTTAAATCGCTCTGAATTGATTGAATTCAATCATCAAACATATGCGATACACTATGTGGTGGAGGAAGTGTTGAAGGTACTTGAACAATAGCCCACACAGAACGAGTGATGCGACATTCATAAACAAATGTTTAATCATCTCTTCTTTGTTACAGAAGCAATACTTCTTATTTCCTTGCCAATTTCTTTTTGCTAGATTATTTTTAGTTAACACCACATAAAAATATTTACAAGGCATCTTTATCCTCGCACAAGGTTTCATTTCCTAATAAAGACCCAAAACGAGTAAAATCTCATTTTACTTCCATAAAGCTACCCAGAATTGCGAGTCTGCAATTTTAAACTGAACCTGTGAAAGGATTTAGAATTTAAATATTTATTATGTATTAATTGTTGCCAAACTCCATTAGAAGTAATTCAAATGTTTAATTCAGGTGAACACTTCTTGTATAGATAATAATAATAACAATTCATAGTGTGGTACATTTTGTTCAAATATGTAAAATTTAAAAAGTATACACCTTTGATTGCTTGATCATATCCAGCTAGTAGTGAAGTCCTCAACATTTCATTTCATTTCATGTACATTTCATAATCATATCAGCAAAATTACAAGAACACATGTACATTTCATGGAGGTATTGTTAACTGCCAAGAATTATCCGCGTGCTATAGCAACTAGGCTTGGTTAATTGCAGCAACAATTCAACCCCAATTAAATTGAAGAATTTAATAGCATGTTGCTTTCCTTTTTATATCTTTCCATTTGTATTCTCTATTCGTGTACATATATTGACCATTTGTCCTCATATCAATCCAAGTCGATCATATTCACGACATGGTATCAAAGCAATGGTTATGATGATCATGCATGGCATCATTTGGAAATAAGTTTTCGGATTCACTTGGTTTGAAGTAATTTGTAATCGTACTAAAGTTTAGAATTATAAAATTGTGGTGGACAGCAAACCAAATACACCATAACTATTATAACCATGCTAAAATTTGATAATTAAACACTAACATTTTAAACCAAATACTACCTTACCACATCCTGCCCTACGTACTTTACGTCGTTACCAAAGTTTGGTATGGTTTATTTGGACTAGATAGGACCAAACAAACTTTTATTCCTAAGCTAGCTAGCTTGGCTTTCTACTCTACTAGATTAACTAAAAACTTTTGGTGATGCAGGAAACTAACACATTCAATGAAAGTTTTTTCTCACCAAGATGTTTGCAATGTACATGGGTTAGCTTTGGTCGTCTATTTTGCTAGGTTAACGCGAAGAAGGCCTTTCGGTTTTGCTCCTCATGCAAACCACTATTCATTATGACCTCCATGAAGCTCGTTCACCTTGCTCGTCATTGGTCATTGTCTGCTTAGGGTCGGAAGAAAAGGGTGTGTGCTTCCCTACCAAATTAATGCTAAATTTTTCGTAGGATAGCGAATCATCATTATCATCTCCTAGATCAATTTCGGTCTTTCCGGTCTTTCCTCACACTATTATGGCACATCAAAATTCTACTATATATATCGGTTCCTCTAGAGTTCTCTACTAGACATGTCCAAACCGCCTCAATCAATGTTGGACAAGTTTTTCTTAAATTGGTGCTACCTCTAACATATCATGTATAGTGTTGTTCCTAACTTAGATCAATTTTTTTGTGCCCATAAATCCAACATAACATGTGCATTTTTGCAATACTTAACTATTGAATATGTCGTCTTTTGTAGAACAAGATTCTGCATCATATAATATTACATATTACAGGTATAATCATCGTTTCGTGGAACTTAAAGACTATTAGCTTTTGTAGTACTCTCTTGTTACAGAGAATGCTAAATGCTTTTCTCCACTTCATCCACTCAATTTTGATTATATAACTAACGTCTTCATCAATATCCTTATCTCTTTCAGCTTCGATCCTAAATATCAAAAGGTTTCCTTCTTAGGCATACATGATCTTCTAAACTAAACTAACAACTCTCTTGTTATGTATAGTAGTGCTAAAGACAAATTTCATATATTCTGTTTAATCTTGTTAACTTTAAAGCCTTTGGACTCAAGAGTATGTTTCTAGAACTCTAGTAAGTCACAATAGTACTAATAGGTAGCTTGCAGACTCACTAATCTAAGAAAAATAGGGTTATTTGGACTTATGTCATCATGAATTTTTGAGTATGGAGATCTATCGTTACTATTTATCTCGTTATCGTATCATTACAATTTTCTTCGTACTTCAAGCCATATTATTTTATATGTATTTTTTATGTCAAGCCCAACCATAATTCGTCAAGATGCTTGTGTCCAACTTGTCACTGACCGGGATAACACACCAGTTGGTAGGGACTAATCATCTCAAACTATATTTAAAAGAGGTAGTTGGTCGAGGGCCTAGACCTCTCCGTCGTGGCGGCGCCGTTACGGCAACGCGGCGAAGAGGCACGAATATAAGAAGGCAATAGCCAAACTGAACTACTCGACAATAACTTTAGTACATCAGTCCTGTTTATATAGGCATATGGCTGATCTAATCTAACAACCTTAATCTGATTCTAATAACCTTAATTTACTGGGACTCATTTAATATAACCACTTAATCTAAACTGAAATACTCTTTTAACTAAATTGGACTCTTTAATCAAATCTAGACTAGACTTTTAACTAACTAATCTGATTTCAATAATTAATCCGCTACAGTACCGGCGGTACTATTCACAGGCGGGCCGGGGCCTGATTTGAGGCCATGACATCGAGGGCCTGGACCTCTCCATCGCGGTGGCGCCATTGCGGCGATGCGGCAAAGAGGCAGGAATACAAGAAGGCAATAGCCAAACTGAACTACTCGATAATAACTCTAGTGCATCAGTCATGTTTATATAGGCATAAGGTTAATGTAACGACCCGGGTTCTCACGAACCGCAAATTCATTGAATATAAATGAAAAGTCATTATTACAAGACGCTCACAAGCTGACAATGAAATAAACGGAAATAAAGCAAATACGTAGCTCATAGGCTACACTTATTACAACTCAAATTTAAGCGGAAGCAAAAAAAAAGCAGCTGCAGAACGCCTTGGCTCCACGGATCCGACTCCTCGCCTGGGACGCTACTCCTGGACCTCTTCTTCATACACGACATTTAAAAGAATTAACCCACGAGGGGTGAGTACAAAGTACTCAACAAGCCACGAACATGCAAATAATGATGGCTGTTGAACAAGGATGCATAACAAGGCTAATTGCGTAAAAGCATGTTAAGTGTTGTTTAATCTTTAATTATCAGTGTTAAAACAGTAGTAAACATGCTGAAATAAATAACAGTACTTAACTTCCCACTACCTCGAGTTGCACACCTGTGCCCACTCGCTCTTTCAAACCATAATAAACATGACATGCAATTCACATCTTCAACACTGAAAACTAACTGCGGAGAACATCACTAGGCTCGCCCATAACCGTGGGCACGGCTTTTCGAAAAGGTTATACTCTGATCAGAGGTATACTACTTTACCCACAAGGCACTTGTCCCTGCACACCGCAGTATGTTACGAGGACCCGAGTCCCAGGAACGCATGCCAAAACCCTTCGCATGTCCGGCTCAGCAAGAGGACAACCTCACTAGGTTTCATCGACGCTCCACTGGGATCTCACTCATGGCGTTTGAATAGACCCCGATTGGTAGACGTGCGACCCCCATTAGTGCCTCGTCAGCACAAGCCATCACTGGGCAACTCCCGATAGATGGTCTTGTCTCCTCCGCTCGGAGCATCAAGCTGAACCGACCCATACTATAGATTAGGTCTTACCCATAGACTTGTGGCTAGCACGATAATGCTTTGCGACAGATCCCGCAGACCGGTCCTTATAGTGCCCCGGGTGCGACCACCAATGCCCTAGCTTGCACTCGGAACCCACCATGCACAATACCACTTCGACTCCACATCGCTTTCCACAATTCAGAATATCGACGAGACAAATACATATATATATCCAAAGGGTATAAAGATAATAACCTAATGACTAATAGTAATTGTATTTAAGCTAGCCATTAATGCACCTCGATTATATAGCGCTAACTATTAAGCGACGCTGGCGACAAGGAGACGGTGATACAAGCATGGCTTGGGTTTACACTTCAGGGAGCAATGCTATACATTAGCTAAATAAACAAACGAGTGAACATGTTATCGCTAATGCAGTTATTAACCTATGGGTTATAGCAATTATTGCAAAAAGTAGGTTCAACATGATCAACTATGTCCACAAGAGGGTCCGGTGACTTGCCTTGATCCTCGTAGTACTGATTCGGATCCTCGGCGGCGATTGGAAATTCCTCGGTCGCCTCGACTTCGACTACAACGCGTCGAAAAAAAACCAATAAACAAACAGTACAACAAGGCATGTAAAAAGTACAAAATAATCATACCAGTACGTAGAGAATAATTTTATGAACATTTAGAAATTTGAATGGGTTCAATCGGAGCTATTTTGGATTTGTTAGGCATTTTACAATATTTAAAGCTATTCTGCCAAATTTTAAACCCTAACTCAATCGACAAAGTCCACGGTGGACTGGGCGCATGGCGCATCGCGCAATGGGTCCACGGTAGACCGCAGACCGCGCGCACCGCGGGTTCACGGTGCACCGGGTGCACCCTGCGTCCACGCACCTGCGCCATGGACTAGGCCAGCCCGGACCGTCCGATCGGAGATCGACGGGCGGCCACGCGTCCGGCACGCAGGCGGCACGGGACGACGGGGGCGACCAAGGACTCGTCTTCCCCAAGTCAAGCAGGACTGCGGCGAGATGGCGACGGCGCACGGCGGACCTAGGGTTCCAACTAACGCCAAAAATGGAGAGAGGACGAGGTGGGGAGTAAGAGTATACCGAAGACGGCGGAGCTCGGAGGCGGGAGGTGGCCGGCGGCGAGCTTGAGGCGGCGGCGGCTTCGGGTGAGTGGCGGCGGGGCACTTCTGGCGGCGGGGAGGCCAAAGTGAGGTGGGGCCGGGGTAGCTCGCGCGACGGGGAGTACGGCGGTGCCGGCGGCGGGGCGCGGTATGGTCGCCGGCGACGGCGGCGCGCGGCTGAAGGCGAGGCGGCGGGGTTCGGCGCAAAGTGAATCTCGGCATAGAGAGAGGGAGATTGCGGAAACTGTTTGCGGGGACTGATTCGGCGCGTTAAAAGGAAGCCGGAGGAGGCAGAGGCGTGGGCTCACGGACGAGGGGGCGGCGCCGGCGAAATCGGAGGGAGCGGTTGCCCGCGGCGCGGGGAGAGAGAAAAGGGGCGCCGGTTGGATCGGGGAGGGGGTTGAGGGCTGACAGGCGGGGCCGGCGGGCAGTGGGCGGGGTGGCCTGGCGAGTGGGGCCGAACGGCCAGAGAGAGAGGGCAGCCAGCGTGGGGGAAGGCACCGACATGTGGGCCCCGTGCGGCAGAGAGAGAGGGGAGGGAAAGCAAGCTGCCGGGCTGGCTTGGGCCGAAAGGAAGGGCGCGGCCCACTAAGGAAATAAAAGCTTTTTCGAATTAAATTAATTCCAGAAAATAGTTTTGAAGTTTAAATTATGAATTTGAATTCTAAAAATTTCCAAAATAGTTTTATAAAATATTTTAAGGCTCTAGGACCCTAACAAAATTATTAAATTTCAAAATTCAATGGTTTATCTAAAGGTTTTAAATTGTAAAGCCTTTCTTCCTTTAAATAAGTTTAAATTTTGAAATTCAGTTTGAAAATTTTGATTTTAGCGGTTTGAAAAATATGGGTGTTACAAACCTACCCCCCTTACAAAGAATCTCGTCCTCGAGATTCGAAAAGACCTTCGAACAACTCGGGATGCGAAGCCTTTAACTCGTCTTCCTTTTCCCACGTCGCTTCTTATCGCGAATGGTTACTCCACTGAACCTTGCAGAACTTGATAACCCTGCTCCTTGTAACTCGCTCATTTGTATCCAGAATGCGGATAGGCTTCTTGTCGCGCCCCGATTTAATAAATCAGGACTTTATTGAAATTCCATAGAAAATCAATAAAACAAGACGTTCATCATGCGACCACGTACAATACGGGCAATCATTCACGGTTCGTAGACCGCATTAATACAAAAGTGAATAAAAGTGAAGAGAAACTAATAAAATAAGGGTCCTAGATGAACGCCTCCTTCCAGTCTCGCCTTGACTGGGTCGCTACTCCAGACCTGCATCTTCCTCGTAGTAGACGGACTCTGATGTTGTAAGTCAACGGGGTGAGTACAGATGTACTCAGCAAGCCACCGAATGCGAATATAATGCAAGATAATAACAAGGGAGATAGTGGCTAGTTTTGCGGAAGCAGCATATTTGTAAAGCATTAAATGTGAGCAATTTATTAGTACGGAAAAGTAAACATGTGAATGCATCATCATCTTCTAACTCGAGGAGTACGTTTTACCTCCTCGCACAACAGTCCTTACATGCCATGAATAACTCAATCCTTCAAACAATTGTAAACTAACTGCGAGTAGTCACACAACCCGCCCTTGACCGTGGGCTCGGCTTTTCGAAAAGATTAAATTACTCTGATCAGAGATGTACCACTGTACCCACAAGGCACGCACTCATCACTTACGCCGAAGTGTAACGAGATGACCCATTTCATGGGAACTCGTGCCAAAACCTTCCATATGGTCTCCTCCGACTCAACAGCACCCTCTTATAGGTTTCATATGGTGTCCCGACGCGTCGGTGCCCCACCATACCCCCCCTTGAGCCTCCTTTGGTACAAGTCGCCCGCAGGCTTGCCCCTTGCCCCCTCCACTATGGTGCCGAGAGACGGAGTGTTCCACACTTCCAGTTAGGACTTACCCATTAGACTTGTGGTTGGTACGGAAGTGCTTTGCAACAGATCCCGCAGACCGGTCCTTATAGTGCTCCGGGTGCGACATACCAAAACCCGAGCTTGCACCCGGAACCCACCATACTTATAACCTAGCCAACTCCAGCAGAGTCCAGAGACAAGAATAACGGGGTATTTCATATACCAGAATCCATCTATCTACGACTCATTCTTTTTATCCTATAGCAGTTGTGCCGGTACATTGGGCACTAGCTAATAATTTTATAGTAGAGTGACAAGGAGTTAAGGCTCAATAAGCATGGCTTGGGTTTGCACACAAGGACGGGGATCTAATAAATATAAGTGTAAGGCTTTGATATTTGACTAATGCAATATTAACCTATGAGTTATAGCGATAATTTATTAAAACATGGGCTCAATATGATCAACTGTTTCCACAGAGGTGGTCGATGACTTGCCTTGCTCAGCAAAGGGTGAAGGTGGAACCTCGGGATAGAACTCCGGATCTTCGACGACGTCGTAGTCTTCTCGATACGGAAAAGTAAACACAATCATTCAATAAACCATCCAAAATCAAGCATACAAGCATACAAGTCGTTGTTGGTTTTAAGTAAGGGAGATAGAGTCTTAAATTCTAGGGAATTGTTACTTAAATATTTCAGATTGATTCCTAATGAGATTTCTGAATTTATGACTTGATGTAATTTATTTTTCCTAGGGGTTTTTATTTTCCCTTTTTAGAGATGAACTAAAAAGGGATAAATTAGCCTTGATGTTTTTATGGAATCAAAAATAGTGACTTTGAACTACTAAGTCTTCCGAAGTCTGTTATATAGCTTTAAGATAATTTCCCAAAGTATGGATCTTTACTATATGAATTAATTAAATATCCAAAAACTTTTGTGATATTATTTAATAGAACAAAGTGGGCAAAATGAATATTCTATCTTTATTGTATCAATGGAATAAAGTCCTCTGAATATATTATATAAGTTTCCATGATATTTTTGTAAAATGTTACCTTTCTATTATATGAGTTAATCATTTATCTTGAAAAGGGCCTTGGGGATGTTTATTTAATGATTCATAATGGGCAAAATGAATTGTTATATTTTATTGGCTTCTAAACAGTGTACTGGAGTCAATATATCATCTAAAATTATTATATAAATTTTTAAGAGTTTTTCTGAATTATTTAATTAGAACATTAATTAAATCCTAAAGGGGACTTTTCTTTATTATTTAATAAGATTATTATGTGCCAAATAAACATATTGTTTTTATTGCATGAAAGTGTATAGAATAAAAAGACAATTTTTCCAGAATTGAAATGGTGAAATTTGGAGTTAATTTGAGCAAGATATGAATTTTCAAAGTTTAAACTGATTTTCTGGATTTTATCTAAATAGGAAAATAGCCCCTGGTCCACGGTGAACTGGGTTCACCGTGAACCGTTGACTGCACGTGTGAGCCGGATGACCCAGGACCGTTTGATCAAGATCCAACGGCCCATAGTGAGGCGGGGTTTTAAAGTGCCGCGGACGGTTGAGATCTAATCACTGTGTGATTTAATCTCGACCGTTCAGTCCAGATCGAACGGCAGAGGCGCCGTCCGGCACGCGCGCGACACGGGGGAAGCCGAGGGCTTCGTCCCCAGCGCCGGCCGAATGCCGGCGAGCGGCCACCGGCGACGGCGATGGCCTAAGGCCCTATTTTCCGGCAAAAACAGAGAGAGGGGAGGATGGGGAGCTCGCAGGTACCGGTGATGATGGCGTAGCGCGATCGACAGTGACCGGCGATGAGAAGTAGGCGGCGGAGCCCTTCGGGATCGACGGTGGTGGCGAGATCCGGTGGTCTTCACGGCCAACGGGAGGGTTGCCGGGGATGGGCGGGCTACGGTGGTTCTAGGGGTGCCAGTGGTGAGGGTGGTGGTGGCTCGGGACGCCGGTGAGAGCCTGCCGGAGCCAAAGCAGGGGAGGAAGAGGTTTCGGCGTCGCACCGCGTCGGGCGAAGATGGCTAGGACTGAAAGAGGGATGGGCGGTGGCGGTGTGATCACGGGGTTTAAATAGAGGCCTCGCCGGTGTCCAATAGGAAGGGAACCGGGGTTTCCTTCTTTCCCCTCAGGCGAACTTTCCAACTCTCGCAACCATGCTATAAATGGAGAAACCGCGTCGGAATTGGGGGGAAAGGGGTCACCGGCATTCGGGGAAGGGGATCCAAGGCTTAATTTTGGGGATCCGGGCGGACGGCGGCGAGATCGGGGAGGGGGGTCGTCGGATGGAAGGGAAGGGATCCCCTTCCATTTGGAGAAGAAGGACCTGACAAGGGGGTCGCACCTGTCAGCGGGCGTGCGGGAGAGAAGAGATGACAAGCGAGCCCGGCATGGCAGTGGGTGAGGGGCGGGAGCGGGAGGCTTCCAGGTGGGGCCGTCCGGGGCGTGGCGCGTGCGGTGGGGAGGCGGCGCGTGCCGACAGGGTGGCCCCGCCTGTCAGCGAGCGCGACCGGAATGGGTTGGGCCGAAAGGCCATTGGAGGGGAAAACGGGGTTGCGGCCCACTAAGATTTAAAATTCATTTTTCAATTAAAATAATTCCAGAATATCAATTATTTGATTAAGGCTTGTAGCACTGTTGCTAAAATTTTGTAAAAATTCTCAAAAATATTTCTTGTTCTCTAGTTTATCCCATAAAATTTTCAAGTCCAAATTTTGAATATTTACCTCTGTTTGGCTTTAATAGTGCTCTTTTAGGATTTTCCTTAATAACAATATTCAGAAATTTATTTAATATTATTTTTCCTTTATTTTATTCCCTTTTAATTTTGGGGCTGTTACACTTCTCCACATAAGTCAGATCCTCTTGTATCTCTAACTGCTGATGATCGGCTTGTTTAGTAGGCACTCGGAGACACTTCTTCAACTGCGAGACATGAAACACATTGTACACACCTGACAATGACGCTGGTAGCTCAAGCTCATAGGCAACCTCTCCTCGGCGATGGGTAACCAAGAACAGGCCAACGAAGCGAGGAGCGAGCTTGCCTCTCATGTTAAACCTCTGAGTACCACGAAGCGGGGTGACTCAGAGATAAACATGGTCTCCTTCTTTAAATGACAAATCTCGGTGACGAACATCGGCATAACTCTTTTGACGAGACTAAGCTATCTTCAACCTGTCCTGAATAACCTTGACTTTGGCTTCAGCTTCACGAAGGATATCTGTCCCAAAAACCTGACTTTCTCCGGTTTGATCCCAAAGCAGAGGGGTTCTGCACTTGCGACCGTACAGAGCTTCAAACGATGACATCTGTAGACTAGCCTGATAACTGTTGTTGTAGAAAAACTCGGCATACGGCAAATTTTTATCCCAAGAACCTCCAAAGTCTAAAGCACAAGCTCTCAACATGTCTTCGAGAATCTGATTAACCCTTTCTGTCTGACCATCTGTTTGAGGATGATATGCTGTACTGAAATTTAACCTGGTCCCAAGCTCTTCTTGTAGATTCTTCCAGAACTTTGAAGTAAACTGACTTCCTCTATCTGAAACGATCTTCTTCGGAACACCGTGCAAGGTATCATGGGCTTCCTTCAGAATAATGGTCTTCAACTCTGGCTTATCTAGTACACAGAGACGATTCCCAAACCAAACTGTTCCCATTTCATCTTCCAGAAACCGGGGGCTTTCCCTTTCCTCATGTTCTTCTTTATATCTGCCATATCTGGATCTTCCTTCTGAGCTTCACGAATCTGATCTTCGAGAGCTGGTTTTGCCTCGAGCGTAGCCAGGTATGCTCGGGTTGTAACTACAGATTCAATCTTTCCATCTCACGACACAACATAGGGGCTCTGTCTTGGAGAACTATGGCGTTGCAATACCCTTTTCGACTCAGTGCATCTGCCACTACATTAGCTTTGCCTGGATGATAATGAATTCCCATGTTGTAATCTTTAATCAACTCTAGCCATCTTCTTTGCCTTAGGTTCAGATCTGGTTGTGTGAATATATACTTCAGACTCTTGTGGTCGGTGAACACTTCACATCTGTTGTCGATGAGGTAATGTCTCCAAATCTTTAAAGCATGCACTACGGCTGCTAGCTCTAGATCATGAGTAGGATAGTTCAGCTCAGGAGGGTGAAGCTAACGTGAGGCATACGATACAACCTTTCCATCTTGCATCAATACGCATCCCAGTCCTTGACGAGACGCATCACAATAGACATGAAAATCGCTCCGAATATCTGGCAGAGTCAACACTGGTGCTGAGACTAACTTTTTCTTCAAGGTACGAAAGCTCTCTTCACAATCTGGTGTCCACTTGAACTTGGTGTCCTTCTGAAGCAATCTGGTCATGGGCTTGGCAATCTTGGAGAAGTTCTCGATGAATCGACGGTAATAGCCCGCCAATCCAAGAAAATTACAAATCTCTGAAACTGATGTAGGCTGCAACCAATCCGTCACTGCTTCAACCGTAGTAGGATCCACTGCTACCCCTTTATCTGATATGATGTGTCCCAAAAACTTCACTTCAGACGTCCAAAACTCACACTTGCTGTACTTGGCGTATAGCTGATGTTCTCTTAGCTTCGTCAGAGACAGACGAAGGTGCTCTTCATGTTCTTCTAGGGTCTTAGAGTAAATGAGGATATCATCGATGAACACCACAATGAACTTGTCCAAACAGTCCATGAAGACATTATTCATCATGTTCATAAAGAATGCTGGAGCATTAGTAAGTCCAAACGACATCACTGTATACTC
Source organism: Zizania palustris (assembly GCA_019279435.1). Lineage (NCBI taxonomy): Eukaryota > Viridiplantae > Streptophyta > Magnoliopsida > Poales > Poaceae > Zizania > Zizania palustris. Next base: position 13,670,803 of record JAAALK010000290.1, read on the forward strand.
ATACAGACCATATCTTGAGGTGAAAGCAGTCTTCGGAATATCTTCCTCCCTGATTCTCAACTGATGGTACCCTGATCGGAGATCAATCTTAGAGAACACTGTAGCTCCTCTCAACTGATCAAACAAATCATCAATGCGAGGCAATGGATACTTGTTCTTGATGGTGACTTCATTCAAAGCCCTGTAGTCAACACACATTCTCTTTGTCTTGTCCTTCTTCATTGCAAAGATTACCGGTGCTCCCCATGGGGAAGTACTCGGCCTGATGTACCCTTTTTGCTCGAGATCTTCAATATTCTTCTTTACCTCCGCTAGCTCATTAGCGGCCATTCTGTACGGGCGCTTTGAGATGGGAGTGGTTCCTGGCACAAGGTCAATTCTAAACTCGATGTCCCTTTTTGGTGGCATCCCTGGCAGATCTTCAGGAAAAACATCCATGAACTCTTTGACCACACGTACTTCTTCCAAGGCTATCTGGTTCATCATTGGAGTCTCGATTCTTTTCCCTTCCATCTTGAAGGTGATGACGCGTCCATCTTCATTGGTCAAGGTAACTTCTTTACTGGCACAATCAATCATTCCTTTGTGTTTAACTAGCCAGTTCATCCCTAGGATGACGTCCAAGCCCTTGCATTCTATTAGAACAGGGTCTACCCGGAATTCTACCCCTTGAATCTCTATTAGCACCCTTGGGCTAAATAGGTCAGCCGGGGTCTGTTTGCCCGGAGTGGCTATAAGCATAGGCTTAGATAGTAGCAAAGTTCTCAAATCATGCTTCTTTACAAATGATGCAGATATAAACGAGTGTGTTACCCCAGAATCAAATAAAACAACTGAAGATACTGAGTTAACAGGAAACATACTGTTGGCGTAAAAGATTACGCTAACAGGTTTCTGTAGAAGAGAAACTAACAAACGAAGTGTTTGCGAAGCAAACTGTTCTAAGCCTCCGAAAGGATAATAACTTAGAATAGTTCGAAAGTGTGTATTGAATAACTTGTATTCCGTCCCTATTACAGGGTGAAATGGGGGGTATTTATAGGCCCATATATTAAGGAAAATACCTATTTACCCCTCTATTACAACCGACATAGTGGAAACTATTCGGTACCCTTAATAGGGCTAAAATGGTAAAAGACTAATCTAATGAGAAAGAAGATAAGTCTTCCATCTTAGCTGGCAGAAAAGATCTTGAGAAGCCTTAGTTCGAAGATGTACTCCGAACCAATGCCCATCTTCGTACTTCGAACTTGGTTCCGGGTGTCTTCGAAGATACTTGTCTGAGAACCTTCGAATCTGCTGTCTGCCTTTATATTGCTTCGGCAATAACCCCGAAGATGAGATATTTTCCCCCAACAGTAGCCCCTCGAATACGCTTCTCCGTTTTAACCTGTAACGTTAGGAGAGCAGTATACGCAAGAAAAGTAATCATGCGTAGGGGTTAACAGATTTATATCATCTCCAAATTATGTGGAGGTGTATGCTTCAAATTGGTATTCGAAGAAGTTACATTCGAAGTAACTTAGAAATATCTTTAAAAAAAACTGAAGACTTTCCAGACTTAGAAGAAATAGTCGTTAGCCCGTTTCTTCTAACGGAAGTTATACGATGCGTTATTTTCGGAGGAAAATAACGGGCGAGAATGCGAAAAGGCAGAGCCAAACGGTAACAAGTGGAACATCTAGGCTATAAATAGAGGGCCTAAAACTTACCCGATTACCTTTTCACCGCTTTCTCACAGTCAAAAGCTTTTTGAGCCCCTTGAGTTCTTGAGCCCTAGCCTCCAGTTTCTCCAAACCAATCCAGAGATCGCAATGGTGAAGACCAAGGGATAAGCGCCTCCATCGATCGTGGCTCGACAACAGGCAGCAGCAGCAGCGGCAACCTTGGCGATGGCACCTCCGACATCTGCAGCAACATCTATGGCGGCAGGAGAGAGAAATCCCCAAATCTTTGATGATCAAAGTTTGTGCCCCCCATCAACCAAGTACTTGGATCAGTCTTTCCAGTTGGGGCCTTCGACCTGCAAAAGAGAATCCTTGGCAATCACAGTAGGAGGAAAAATCAGTACGGGGGTTATGATTCGGAAGCCAGGCAAAGAAGTGATTCCAGTGCCAAGACCCGGAGAGGTAGTAGTATTCGAAGCCTTCTTCGAAGCAGGCTTGGGCCTCCCTGCCGTGGACTTCCTGGCCGAGGTACTCAATCTGTTCCATGTAACCCTCCCCCAACTATCTCCGAATGCGGTAGCTAGATTAGCTATCTTCGAATGGGCCTTGAGAGACGAAGGGTGTGAAGGAAGGGCAGAGATCTTCGCTGCATTGCATAGAGCAACATGCCAACCGAAAACCTTCGTAGGCTCCGGAGGTGAAAAAGTGGTGGTGTCCTTCGGTAGTAACAACTTTAGGCTTCGGGATGAGTATGCCCTCCAATTCCCCGCCAAAGCCATCAATGCCAGATGGTACACTGATTGGATTCTAAGATGGTTCTATGCCGAAGTTGGGGCAGGCAATCCTCTGGCTGGGCCCCTCAAAGAAATCCAATTCCGAAAGGAAGCTTTGGTGCAGCCCAACGAAGGTCAATTCGAAGCCCGTCTGAACCTGCTTCAAAAAGTTAGCCGAAGGTTAAGTATGCGAGACTTAGCTGAAGAATTCATCGTCCTGCAAATTCCTCCGCTGATGGCCAACTGGCCTATCATCTTCGAGGATGATTCAGAAGGCGGTCTTCGCAAAATCAACTTGACTTCGAGCCCTGCAGGTAACTTCGAAACCAACATGCATTATACATATTTACTTCGAAGAAAGACTAATCTTGAATTATTTATTTTGTAGCTTCTTCAGCCCCTATGACTTCAGAACAAATTATAAGGGCTTCGGAGAAGATTCTGGGTGCCCCAACTCCGACTGAGAAAGAATGGCGAGTTAAATTGGTCGGGAGTTGGGAGAGATTTAACAGAGTATGGGGAATGCTGGAGTTGACTCCGCCCCCTCTGATGGACTGGGTGCCTTCGGAGAAAGGACCCAAGAAGAGGATAGCCGAAGCCGGAGCTTCGAGCTCCGCAAGGACTCCGGTGAAGAAGGTGGCTCGGAAGCCAAGAAATCTCGGACCTTCAAGCTCAAGAGTTTCAGCCTCCGAATCTCAAGAGGATGAAGGTAACCTATTAGTGAAGTTGATTGACGAAGATGCACTTCAAACAATCACTTATATCGAAGATGCTGCAGGTATACCGGAGTCTCAAGTTAATATTGAAGAGAGAGCTCCGGATGCTCAAGAAGAAGAGCAAGTTGAAGCCCCTGTGGGCGAAGGTGAAATCGAAGTTACTACAACTTCAGTGGTGGATGAAGGAAGGACTGCTCATGGAGATACTCCGGCAGCTGAAATTTTAAATGTGGATTCAGACGAAGACTTTACCTTTGATCCTCCGAGCAGTCCGGTGCTCGATCGCCCCCAGAGTGTCGAAGGTAAACTTCGCATAATTCCTTTATTATTTTCTGCAAAATTATACAATGTATAATACCTTTGCTTTTGCAGAGCCCCCTTCTGTAGAAGTACAACACGAAGATGCAATTCAAAGGCCTTCGTCAACTTCGGAACCACACCCGGAGGTCACTCTATAGGGGCCTGGAAAGGGCAAAAGACACATAGAGCCTCTCCCTGCTCAGGGATCAACTTCATCTGAATCAACAGATGAGAGTGAATCAACTGAGGGGGAGCCATCTACTGAAGCTCCAAGGGCCTCAGAAGAACTCTCCGGACCTTCGCTAAGCAGAGCTGATCAGAAAGCTTCAGTAATGCTTCCTCTCTTAACTCCTTTTTTGGAGGAGAGAACCGGACTTCGGACTCTGGTTAAACCTTTGGGTCAAGCCAGTCGCAAAGTCGGGGAAACAGAACTGGTAGCCATCTTAAGCAGGGCGAAAAGTTCAGAACTTAACATTGCTATAGAAAGAGCAGCCTACCAGGTACGAAGCATCTTCGAACCAAATAGTAAATTATATATGAATAATTTCTTATTTCAGTTTTTCTTTTTCTTAGCAAGCAGTCTTGGCCCGCGCTGCAGCTTTATCAGGCGAAAATGAAATTGTTCAACTTCGGGAAGAAAATGAAGCTCTTCAAAGAAATTTTAACATCTCCGAAGGTCGAGTAGCTCAGATGGATAATATAATATCAGCAGAGCGAAGGGCTAGGCAAAGTTTGGAGGCTGCGACGAAAGAGCTCGAAGCAGAAAGAATTGTGCTTCGAGCAGAGGTTGAAAAACTGCGAAGGGAGGATGCTGCTAAGGGGTCCGAACTTGTGAGGCTCCAAGAAGAGGCTGGCCAACTCCTGACTCAAAAGAATACTTTGACTACGGAGAATGCTAGAATTTCCGGAATTCTAGCAGAAACGACTTCGGCCAAGGATGCACTTATTGAGGAAAAGCTTAAGTCTGAGAAGGTGGCTTCGGAGGTCATCGAACAGATGCTAGGTGTTTTGGAGTACTTCGGTACTACCGGATCACTACCTTCGGATGACAACGTCACTCTTCTGCGCCGGTTAAAAAGGATCCAAGGGGCAGCGAAGCAAATGAAGACGGCAGGCATTCGTTACGGGGAACTCTCCGGACAAGTGTCTGCCCTCGGACTACTTCGCTACTACGAGGATTTGGGCCGAACGATTACTCCGAGCGCAGAGGGTTCCATCTCCTTCGACGACGAACGGCTTCTAACTCCCTCCGAAGGCGTGGCTGCTGCCTGGCAGGCCTTTCAAGCTTCATGGAGAGCCGAAGGTCGCACTTCGATTAAGGCTTGGATCGATGAAGGCCAACGCCAGAAGCAAGTTCGGAACCAAGCTTCGAGCAGTCAGCCTCCTCTGAACCCGCAGGTTTAGGAATTATTTAGGATTTTTGACTATGTAAAGCTTCATGCTTGTAAACATTTATCAATGAAAATCTTATTTGTCATATCTTCTAGGCTTTGCCTCTTATGGAAGATCTCGAAGTGCTAGAGCTTAACGACGAACTTCGCTCATTGTGGAATAACTTCGAACTTCTAAAAAGTTACAAACGTCCTCGATTTCTAATTCCTCGAGATGACTCCGGCGTAATTGCGCCCGAAGTAATCAAAGATGTAATGTCTTATATTAAAGAGGAAGAGAAAGAGGTTGATGCAAACACCTCGTCTTCTGAAGACACTAACTGGTCTGAAGACGAAGGTGAAGTTCGAAATAAAAGATCTGAAGATCTTAGAAGCTGGGAAAGAAGCCCTGAACGGCTTCGAACTTGGGCCGAGCTTCAACAAGAGCAGAAGTATTTTAGAGCTTCGAGGGGGAGGAAAAGAGTTAAACGTAAAGTTATTAGAACTTCTGATGTTGGAACTAGTCGTTCCACCCCTAGCTCTAGGGACCGAAGAGGTCTTCGATTCCTTCTCGGTATAGATACCAATTTTTCATAGTGTAATCTGTAAACACATTTATTTCAATAATGAATGCCGATTTAAAATTGTCTCCATATTTACTAGCCCCTCTTTGGGTATAAGCAACTTCGAAATGTATTCAAAGATGGTTATGCGCAAAGAAAAAACTTCGGAGTACAATTTTTTGGGGGTTCGGAGCCCCTCTGTCATTTAAAGATCTTTTAAAATCTTATGAAATGTCTTCGACTTTTTGCAGTCGGAAGAGTGGTAACTTAGTACCTTTGCTTTATGAAAGAAATCATTTGAAATGACTTTCAGGACACTTTAGTGTCTTAAAAATTTTGTCACTTTGGACTATGTTAACAGATATTCGAAGCCCATGGCTCAAATTCTGTTTTGCTTTAGCCACCTTCGGCTTATTTTTGCGATCTCTGTCGAACCAATGGTTCGGAGTTTGCAATGGTCTCTTTGGACTCTTTTTACGGATGTCTACCAGCCAATGGCTTGGACTCCGTATAATTTGGCCACCTTCGGCTCTTTTTGCAGAAGTCTACCAGCCAATGGCTTGGACTTCGCAGGATTTTGGCCACATTCGGCTCTTTTTACGGAAGTCTACAAGCTGCAGCTTGGACTCCGTAGGGTTTTGGCCACCTTCGACTCTTTTTGCAGAAGTCTACCAGCCAATGGCTTGGACTTCGCAGATTTGGGCCACCTTCGGCTCTTTTTACGGAAGTCTACCAGCCAATGGCTTGGACTCCGTAGGGTGTGGTTTTGGGCTCTTTTACGGATGCCTACAAGTCGATGGCCTGGGCTCCGGATTATGCCAGCCCCCACGTCGGAAGCTTCGAACTTTATGGGTTCGAAGTCCGAAAATACAACCAGGCTTCATGACACTTCCCTCTCGGTCGACCCCGCGGTTCCAGTGCGTCCACTCGGAAGCTGGAAGTCTATGAGGGGAAGGCACTATCGAGGTCATATGCTTTATTGATTTGGAAGATGATTACAAGCAAATTACAAGGAGCCCTTATGCGAAGTATCGCTTTAGGTGCTCCGCATGCCAAGTATGCGCTAGCTCTTCACCTTCTAAATTAGCTAATTTAAATGAACCCGGGTGCCCTGAGCGGACAATTAGGTATGGACCTTCCCATTTATTCCCTAACTTCCCCGGTGCTATAATGCTTCGTAGAACAAGATGACCCGGTCTTAATTCATTGATTTTAACCTTCGGGTCGAACCAAGCCTTCGTCTGCTGATGATACTTTGATAAATTTGCTACAGCTCGACGTCTTGTCTCTTCTGATAGATCTAACGAAGCTTGCCTTTCTTCTTCGATGTCCGGTTCGGTGCTGCGAAATGATCCCCCTTTGAGCTCCGTTGGAGTCATGGCTTCATCTCCGAATAGTAGTCTGAACGGAGTAAAACCTGTGGACCTTGTCTGGGTAGTCCGAATGGACCACAGAATCTTCGGAAGCTCTTCGGTCCACATTCCCTTTGCTAATCCTACTATTCTTCGATTTAGCCCTGATAAAATATTTCCATTGGCTCTTTCTACAGCTCCATTGGACTGAGGATGTCTTACTGCAGCAAAACATAGCTGAATGCCTAGGTCTTCGCAAAACTTCCTAAAGGGTTCTGCGTCGAACTGTGTTCCATTATCAACTGTTAAATACCTAGGCACTCCGAACCGGCAAATGATATTCTTCCAAAAGAATTTTTGTACATTGTTCGAAGTGATAGCTGTTAAGGGCTCTGCTTCTACCCACTTAGAAAAATATTCAATGGCTACCACTGCGAACTTCAAATTTCCTTTGGCTATTGGAAAGGGACCGATTAAATCCATGCCCCATCTGGCCATGGGCCACACCGGAGCAATAACTTGAAGAGCTGTTGGTGGGCGATGACTTCGTCGTCCCATCCATTGACATCCTTGACAAGTGCGGACTAACCTCTCCACATCAGTTGTTATTGTAGGCCAATATAGCCCCTGGCGAAGTGTTTTCCCTGCCAAGGCTCGAGGGGCTAAATGGCTACCACAAAGGACTTCGTGAATTTCTCGAAGAATTTCTTGGCCTTCGGCTTGAGATATACATCGGAGTAGAGGGGAACATACTCCGGCCTTGTATAATATACCGTTGATTAACTGATAGTTTCTGGCTCTGAGCTTTAATCTTGACAATTGGGGCTCTTCGGGCAAATTTTTTCCTCCTTGTAAAAGTTCCATGATCGAATTTTTCCAATCTGCACTAGGAATGCAAAAAATCTCCGCAGAGGGAACTTGTGGCACCGAAGGTACATTGAGCTCCTCATAAAAAGCTTCTTCGGGCACATCCACAGCTCCGGCTGCAGCCTTCGCTAAGATGTCCGCTTGCACGTTTTTCGCTCTTGGTATACTCCGAATGGAAATACCCTTGAAGTGTGCTTCGACTTTACGGATTTCTTCTAAGTACTTTGCAAGCTGTGGATGCCGAACTTGGAAACTTTTGTCTATGTGCCCTGCTACTATTTGAGAATCTGTTTTTATAATTATTCTTGTAGCCCCTAGAGCACGTGCTTTCCGGAGTCCCAATAAAATCCCTTCATACTCTGCTATATTATTGGTAGACTTAAAGTTGAGTCTTGCGGAGTACATTGCTCTTTGCCCTGACGGTGAAATCAACACTGCTCCAATTCCTGCTCTAGATGCTTGGAAAGCCCCATCGGAGTAAACAGTCCAAACTCCGTCACTTGACTTCTCCGGAGCCAAATTCGCAGGTGGAGTCCACTCTGCTACGAAGTCTGCTAGGACTTGGGATTTGATTGCTGTCCTTGCTAGAAAAGATATGGCGAAGGGTGCTAGCTCAACTGCCCACTTCCCAATCCTTCCAGTTGAATCTTTGCTTCGTAGCATATCTCTCAAAGGATACGAAGTTGGTACAATTACATTGTGAGCCAAAAAATAGTGCCTTAATTTCCTTGAAGTCATTATCAGAGCATAAACGAATTTTTCAAGTTCGGAGTATCTTGTCTTCGCTCCTGATAATGCTTCGGATACAAAATAAACAGGATTTTGTACCAACTTCCCGCTGCAATTCGATTCTCTCACAAGGACTGCACTGACAGCAGAGCCTGTAGCCGCAAGATAAAGAAGTAGGGTTTCGTCCGCAGTAGGCACCGTAAGTGTAGCAAGATTGCTCAGATACTCTTTAATATCTTCGAAGCTTTTCTGACACTCCGGTGTCCATTCAAAATCTTCGGACCCTTTCAATGCTTTGAATATAGGCAAACTCCTCTCCGCAGATCTTGATAAAAACCTGCTAAGTGCTGCCAGACGCCCAGTCAGCTTTTGCACTTGCTTTAAATTCTCCGGAGGAGCCATCTTCTGCAGCGCAGTTATTTGGGTAGGGCTAGCTTCAATTCCCCTGCTTGAAACTAAATACCCTAACAACTTTCCAGCCTTAGCTCCGAATATACATTTTTCGGGGTTAAGATGGATCCCACATGCCCGAAGGCTATTGAATGTTTCTGCTAAGTCTAGGCTATGTTGGTGATTTAAAGCACTCTTTATTACAATATCATCCATATAGGCCTCCACATTACGACCTAATTGATGACCTAAAGCCTTAGCAACTAGCCTCGAAAAAGTAGCCCCGGCATTTCTCAAGCCGAAGGGTATTCTTACATAGCAAAAGACTCCCGAAGGAGTTACGAAGCTTGTCTTGATTTCATCTTCGCGCTTCAACCATATTTGATGATAACCAGAATACGCGTCGAGGAAGCTTAGTAACTCTGAACCTGCGGTGGAGTCAACCAATTGATCAATTCGGGGCATGGGGTAGGGGTCACGTGGGCATGCTTTATTCAAGGATGTGAAATCAATGCACATGCGCCACTTTCCGGAAGACTTCTTTCTAACGAAGACTGGGTTGGCTAACCACTCTGTGTGAGCCACTTCTCTGATAATCCCAGCCTTCAACAATTTTTCAACTTCGTCCTTAGCTAGAGCAGCTCTTTCTGCGGACATCTTCCGGAGTCCTTGCCGAACAGGCCGGGCCTTCGGGTTTACAAGTAAACTGTGTTCAATGATATCCCGATCAACTCCGGTGATATCTTCGTCAGACCAAGCGAAGACATCCAAATTTTCTTCCACCACCTTTTCCAAGGAGGTTGCAACTTCAGGAGGTAAATCTTTACCAAATTGAAAAGTATACTCTTTACCATCTTTAACAATGACCTTCGTTGCAATCTCTCCTTCGGGACTTGGTCTCGGAAAAGACTTCTTCGAAGCTTCGGAGGAGGCTGCAAAAATTTATTCATTATTTTGCACACTGTTTACTTGCCTCGGATCAAGAGGGGGACCATGACCATATTCCGCTCTCCGAGCAATGGCTTGATCTCCGAAGACTGTAAAGACTCCTGCTTGTGTGGGCATCTTCATACACAAATAATTGTGATGCGCCACAGCTCCGAACTGGTTCAACATGCCCCTTCCGAAGATGACATTATAAGCATACGGGGCATCCACAACATCGAAGATTACTTCTTCAGTCCGGGCCAATAAGCCTTCTCCGAAGGTAACTTCTAGGCCTATTTGGCCGAGTGCATCAAGCGGAGGTCCTGCGAAGCCTTGCAGAGGACGAGCCGCTGGGAGGAGATGCTTCCTAGAAATGCACAGTTGATCGAAGGCTTGAACAAAAATGATATCTGCCGAACTACCTCCATCAATCAACACCCTTCGAACTTCAGTGCCCGCAATATCAGCAGTGATAACCAGTGGATCTGCGTGCGGGAACTTAATACCAGCTGCATCCTCCGCAGAAAAAGATATCGGAACGTGAGACCACTCCGGCATTGCAGCTGCAGATGACGAAGTCCCAATATGACCTACTTCCCGAACGTACTCTCTTCGCTGTCTCTTGGACATGCTTCCGAGGGTACCTCCTCCGGAAATAGGGAGAACTACTCTCTTTCCTCTATCTTGCCCTTCCTCTTGCTTCGGAGGTGGCATAATATTGGCCACTGGAGGGTGCCTTGCAGCATCAAAGTTTTCTATTCGCGCCACAGCCTGGACTGGCTCTGGGCGCGTTGCGGCTGGACTTCGGTCGGTACTACCTCGACCCGAAGTTCTCTCCAAATACTCTCCCCTTAGGGTAAGTATAGCCTTGCAAGTATCAGTTGCATGGCTTCGATTTTCTCCATGGATGCAGCAGAAAAGGGTCTGGCCCTTGCCAGCCGTTTTCCCTGGCGGCCTCCAGCCGCTGGCCTTGTTCCCCGTAGACTGTGGAGCTTTCTGTGTAAACTTCTGTGGGGGTGCAATGTTTAACACTTCAGATCGAGGGTGCTTTTGCCCTCTTCTTCGATCATGTTGCACTTCGAAGGTTGGTTCTTGCTGCTGTGTCGAAGTTTTCACTTCTACTTTGACTTCTTGAAACATAGATGGAGTTGTTGCAGTCCTTCGGAGCCAACCTTCTTCCGATCTTGCGTACTCTTCGAAGTACGACATCAACTGGGAAACTGTGGATATGCTTTTCCGATGAAGCTTGTCCAGAAGACCTTGATGAGTAACACCTTCCCGAGCTGCATCAACTACCGAGGATGTAGACAACCCTCGGATCTGCGACTTCGTATGAGCGAAGCACTTGAAATACTGTCTCAAAGTCTCCCCAGGGAGCTGCTTCACCTGGAAAAGGCTTCCTGTTGACATCGGAGGCACGAAGGTGCCCTGAAAATTGCTTATAAACTTCCTCTTCAGCTGCCCCCATGAATTAATGGATCCTGGCTTTAAGGACCAGAACCATCTTAAAGACACTCCTTGAAGAGCTAAAGGGAAGCACTTCGCTATGGTGTTCCGGACTCCTCCACTAGCTTCAATCGCTAGGGCATAAGAGCGAACGAACTCTTCGGGATCTTCATCTCCGGCATACTTACAGAGCTTCGAAGTTTTGAACTTTGGATCAAAGCGAACCTTCTAGAGCTCAGGATGCAGCGGAGATTCATTGTCGAAAGAGGCGTTCTCCGGGGCTTCGGGATAATCGAGACCATCGTCTTCGGGCACTTCGGGGATGGTTGGGATGGGGGTAGAGCGAAGTCTGTTCGCAGCATCCTGCCGCCATCTTGTTACTTCGGCTTGAAGACTGGCCATTTGGGCAGCCATATCTCCAAGATTGTCTTCATCTCCTCCGGAAGGACCTTCCGGGTCTTGAGAACTGTGATGATCAGTTCGAAGTGGAATTTGAGGTGGAGGAATAGACGAAGATCCTCCGACCTCAACTGTGTCAGAAAATAACAGTCCGGAGGTCCGAGGAGACCTTCGAACAGGGTTACCAGAGGCGTTCCGCATCGGAGGCATGGTGAAAAGATTTGGTAGAGAACGAAGTTTTTCGGACTAGGTTCCCCACGGACGGCGCCCCCGGTTCCCCACGGACGGCGCCAACTGTTGGCGTAAAAGATTACGCTAACAGGTTTCTGTAGAAGAGAAACTAACAAACGAAGTGTTTGCGAAGCAAACTGTTCTAAGCCTCCAAAAGGATAATAGCTTAGAATAGTTCGAAAGTGTGTATTGAATAACTTGTATTCCGTCCCTATTACAGGGTGAAATGGGGGGTATTTATAGGCCCATATATTAAGGAAAATACCTATTTACCCCTCTATTACAACCGACATAGTGGAAACTATTCGGTACCCTTAATAGGGCTAAAATGGTAAAAGACTAATCTAATGAGAAAGAAGATAAGTCTTTCATCTTAGCTGGCAGAAAAGATCTTGAGAAGCCTTAGTTCGAAGATGTACTCCGAACCAATGCCTATCTTCGTACTTCGAACTTGGTTCCGGGTGTCTTCGAAGATACTTGTCTGAGAACCTTCGAATCTGTTGTCTGCCTTTATATTGCTTCGGCAATAACCCCGAAGATGAGATATTTTCCCCCAACACATACCCAACACCACTTCTGGTGCCTCTTGAGCTTCTTCTGCAGTAATATGGTTCACCTTGGCACGGACCACTTGGCTGGCGGGAGCTTGAGTGGTTGCCTGAGGTCGCTTCAGATGAAGGCAAGCTGAAGAATAGTGGCCGACCTGACGGCAATTGTAACACACCACCGGTTTACCAAACTTGTCCTTCAGTACATCTGTCTTCTGAGCTGGTGATTGAGCGGTGCTCTGAGTTGAAGGAGTAGCGGGACGGGACGCTACCGAACCGGGGCCACTTATAGTTGAGGGCCGGTACACTTGTCGAGGCTGGTAGCTTGGCACTGGAGTAGTTGGTGTCAACCTGGGCCTCTGGTTGCTGTTTGGTGGGAAGCGATAAACAACCATCTTCCGCTTCTTATTCTCCACCCTATTCTGCTCTGACTCTTGAATGATGGCTCTGTTGACCATCCTCTGAAAGTCAGCGTGATCAGTGGCTAGCAACAGAGGTTTCAACTCATCCTTGATGCCTCTAAGAAACTTCTCCTGCTTTTTCGCATCAGTGCGAACATCATCGGGAGCATACCGTGCTAGACGATTGAATTCATGCAAATACTCAGTAACAGAACGATTGCCTTGCTGCAGATCTATGAACTCTTGTCTCTTCAGTTCTACCAAACCGGACGGGATGTGGGTAGCCCAGAATGCTGTAGTGAACTCAGCCCAGGTAACAACGTGATCAACCGGCTGAGCCTCCTGAAAGTTATCCCACCACTCAGCGGCGGGTCCTTGAAGCTGGTGGGTGGCGAACGCCACATGCTCCCAATCAGTGCATGGCAACAACTGCAACTTCTTAGTGATAGTGCGAAGCCAATCACCTGCCTCCATGGGATTAGTTGTGCTAGAGAAGGTGGGTGGCCTGACCCGCAGAAACTCCGAGAGTTGAGAAGCCGGCGCCGGTGCGGGAGGTGGGACCAGGGCTGGCGCAGGCACTGGTGCTGGTGCCGGTGCTTGAGGGGGAACCTGATGCTCTCTTGCTGACAACTGCCGCTCTAGCTGCTCAAGCTTCTCCTACTGCCGTTGCATCTGGGTCATAAGAGTAGCCATCATACTGTTCTGTTGAACCATGACCTCAGCTAAAGTGGGATGGGTTGGCGCCGGCACTGGTACGGCCTGGCGGGGCCCTGTGGCGCCCCAGCTGGGCCCACCCAAGTTTCTCAAAATCCTGTTCGCCTGGGTCTCGGTGGCCTGAGGGTGACCTTCAGCAGTTGGCTGACTAGCTCTGGCATTGCTAGCCTCGGAATGGTCACTCGGGTTGGAAGACATCTGCTCTGGAGGTAAGCGGACCCAGCCGAGAGAATAACGCGAAAACTAAGAATAGGAGTGAAAAGGTTTTAATAACCAACTAGCACGTCCTTGGCACTAGTTGCCAAACACGCACACCAACAAGCAGACACCAAAGCAATCATACAAACAAACAATCTAACAAACAAGACTAACAACTACGGAAGCTAGCGTTATAAGGCTCTACCTGCATCTCACTCACAATGATATGCTACAAAAATTTTGAAGTTTGGAGAGGCGACAGAACAGAATAAAACAAGATTGGACAAGAAGTATAAACAAAACTATCCGAGTAAATAGGTTTTAGAAGATTTTTAAATAATTCCTATCGACGGTCCAGGGGGCTTCCTACAGTCGAGTCGGCTCTGATACCATCTTGTAACGACCCAGGTTCTCACGAACCGCAAATTCATTGAATATAAATGAAAAGTCATTATTACAAGACGCTCACAAGTTGACAGGCGGCTGGATCGGGGAGGGGGTTGAGGGCTGACAGGCGGGGCCGGCGGGCAGTGGGCGGGGTGGCCTGGCGAGTGGGGTCGAACGGCCAGAGAGAGAGAGGGCAGCCAGCGTGGGGGAAGGTGCCGACATGTGGGCCCCGTGCAGCAGAGAGAGAGGGGAGGGAAAGCAGGCTGTCGGGCTGGCTTGGGCCGAAAGGAAGGGCGCGGCCCACTAAGGAAATAAAAGCTTTTTCGAATTAAATTAATTCTAGAAAATAGTTTTGAAGTTTAAATTATGAATTTGAATTCTAAAAATTTCCAAAATAATTTTATAAAATATTTTAAGGCTATAGGACCCTAACAAAATTATTAAATTTCAAAATTCAATGGTTTATCTAAAGGTTTTAAATTGTAAAGCCTTTCTTCCTTTAAATAAGTTTAAATTTTGAAATTCAGTTTGAAAATTTTGATTTCAGCGGTTTGAAAAATATGGGTGTTACAGTTAATCTAATCTAACAATATTAATCTGATTCTAATAACCTTAATTTACTGGCACTCATTTAATATAACCACTTAATCTAAACTGAAATACTCTTTTAACTAAATTGGACTCTTTAATCAAATCTAGACTGGACTCTTAACTAACTAATCTGATTTAACAATTAATCTGCTACAGTACCGACGGTACTGTTCACAGGTGGGCCGGGGCCTGATTTGAGGCCATGACATCGAGGGCCTAGACCTCTCCATCGTGGCGGCGCCATTGCGGCGATGCGGCAAAGAGGCAGGAATACAAGAAGGCAATAGCCAAACTAAACTACTCGATAATAACTCTAGTGCATCAGCCATGTTTATATAGGCATAGGGCTGATCTAATCTAACCACCTTAAAATTATTCTAACAACCTTAATCTACTCAGACTCAATCTGATTTCAACAATTAATCAGCTACAATACCGACGATACTGTTCACGTGAACAGTACCGTGCGATACTATTCACAGGCGTGCTAGGGCCTGATCTGAGGCCATGACATTTCTTCCCCCTTGAAAACCAACTTGTCCTCGAGATGGGATGTTGGTGCCGCCAAGGCATCCCATGTCGATCCCCCAACTGTCACCCAGACCGTCATCCGTGCTCGTGAGGGTGTGCTTTGCGTGATTAGGGAAGTAGCGTTGGCCTCCACAACACTGTTGACGTCGTCGATTGAGCCGTCGCCGCCTGCCTTGGCCCTGCCGAGGCCGACCACGCTGCCACCGGAGCAGCCCTGGCCGCCTCCCTCCCTAGTGGCATGGAGGTGGATCCACGTAAGGACTAATCATCTCAAACTATATTTAAAAGAGATAGTTGGTCGAGGGTCTAGACCTCTCCGTCACGGCGACGCGGCAAGGATACAAGAAGACAATAGCCAAACTGAACTACTCGACAATAACTCTAGTGCATCAGTCCTGTTTATATAGTAACTAACTAATCAAATTTCAATAATTAATGTGCTAAAGTACCGGTGATACTGTTCACGTAAACAGTAGCGCATGGTACTATTCACTAGCGGGCCAAGGCCTAATCTAAGACCATACTGTTCACTGGCGGGCCATCTGAGGCCATGACACCAACCTCCACGACAACAACGTTGTCTTCACCACCCTGAGAAGGGCAGAGACGGCCAAGTAAGAATATTTAATTATTTACAACCAAGCGCCACGTATTATCAACACAGATGATAAATAATTAAATAACACATACTTAAAATTTAATGGTAAATAATTAAATCTCCCAGCCGAGACGGCCGCCACCCACCTCGGTCTGAGGATAACAGGTGCCCAAGAGAAAAATATAGTTAGGCTCGCATGTCAAAACAAAGTAAAATGATTCAAAGAAAAGGAAATTGCAACAAATGGGTTAACAGTAATAACATATTACCTAACTCACAAAATCATAATTGCACAGATCCAATTAACCCAAAAAATTAGGCCAACTTGTCTTCCTATAAACAAACCCACGGCATATTAATCCTACCACAACTTACAAACTAATTTATTTGAACCAATTTTTATACTTTCGAGTTTCGAGTGTGTAATGCTTGGTTTTATATTTTAAAGGTTAAGTGAACCGAATGTAACTTCGGGTCAAGACTTTCCAAATAAAAACAACGGTGTAAATACAAAAGTATGCAAGTTCATTGGGCCAAGCCAAGCCGACACGACACAGTCGATATTTGACTTGATACAACCACATGGTCACAGCCACTATTTATGATGCGGAGAATAATCACAAACTTTTGAATTAAGAAGACAATCAGGTGTAGTTCTTTGCCAAAAAGAAACAGAAACAACAATATTTGGAGCTGGCCACTGGATCAAAATCACTAATTCGGAGTAAATGATTAGCAGAAGGGTGTTGTGACATCAAATCATTTGTAAGCTGCTACTTCCTCCTTAAAACGTGTGATGACGTCATCAATGCTCACTGTGGCAAGTTCAGCTTTGTCCCTTACCCTGACGCTGACCTGCAATAATACAAGCCATAAAGATAATTACACGTTCAATCCATATGAACCAGTGGGCAACATTTTTACAATATCTGACGATGACTACATGATTTAAAATTATCTAGTGCACTTCCACGTATCGACGAATGCAAAGCCAGGAAAACATATTAGGGTTTGTTTCCCTTTAAACCTAAAAAAGTTTTGAATTTTAGAATCTAAATTTAAAGATTATATTAGGGATTTTTGGCAGTATTTTCTTTAGGACCGTTACAAATAGAAATGTAGAATTTTAACCAAAAATCATTTACATGGCAAAGAAGTATGGCTGCTTTTACAAAAAGGAGAAGCAGGCACTGGTCCATTAGAAAAAATAGGGATGTAAAGAGTCAAAACCTGTCCAGTCTCTGCTTCCTGTGCTCCAACGACAAGAATATAGTTGAATTGGGCTAATTGAGCCTCCCGTACCTGCAAAGATCAAAATTAGCCATGACTAATTCACAGATTACTGCCATTAAGATCTGTGTAAACTGAATTACTCAAATATCAAAGATTGCTTGTTGCATAGGCAAAAAACAAGATGGAACAGTCCTTGCAACCAAAAATCGAAATAATATATACTAAGTATCGTTGCATGGAGAATTGTTTTGCCATTTAAAGAGTTGAAAGCAAACAATAATAAAGAACAAAGATTGTGTGTTATGACATGATGGAACTACCTTCTTTTGAATTGTCCTGTCTGTCTCGTCAATGGCAACATGAAAACCAGCTTCATGTATCCTAGAATGAACCTTTGTATCAAGAGTGAATTGATTAGAGACCAAGTTTCATAATGTAAAAAAAGCTGTGAAAGTAGGTTCTGATGGACAACATTTACAATGCATTGGTAAAATATTTGTGTTGTGATAATAAAATTTCCAATTTTCAAGTACTAATACACCCATGTGTCATTTGGAATCAATTTTATGATAAAATGGAGCCCAATTTAAATAAGGACTACACAGACTGCTGCATGGAATATTGGAATCCATTCAAGACAAAATGGAGCCTAATTTAAATGACTACACAGACTTCAGTGATTAATGGATGTTTTACATCCATCAAGAAATAGGACAATCACTCAACAAAGACAAACTTGTAGGATTGTTGTTGTTTCATCATGAGACTATTTAAAAGTCATCCTAACACGCAAAAGAGATCTATTGTGGCCTGGGACTTAACTCTCAAGTCTTAAGAGGTAACCACCTAGCTCAATAGACAATAGTTACTTTTTCAACTTGCAAGCATGAACACATGTACTTGTGTCAGGCACATATGCAAAAGTTGTTAAATAACTAACTATTTAGTATTCAAAAGAAACCCTAAGTTGTGGATAATTCTGTAAATCGGTATCAAATTGGATTTGCATACTACATTCCAATGACATCAGGCTGCAATTTTAAACAAAACTTTCCAAACTATAACCACATAAACAAATGAAACATGCAATAATACACATGCATGCAAAATTTCAAGGTCCAATATGTCAAATCTGTAGAAAACTGAAAAAGGCAAGCATGTGGGAAGTGCAAAAATAATTTCTTCTTCTGTATCCAATATCCTAAATGAGAGAAAAACTGTCCATTACATCTCGTACACGTTGACAAGCATAAATTGTTTGGCACATTACTTAGGTACATAAGCTTTTAAGTAAAAAAATCTGAAATAGTGTATCATGCAGTATTTTAAAAAAATCCACAGCTGGGGGTTGTACCAATAGGTTCACTATGTCAAAAAAGTAGCAAGGTATAACAAATACCATCAGGTAACCCAAACAACAAATAATTTTTATTTTACTACAAAACCCTGTTGTTTGAGACCATCATTAAGAACTAAGCAGTAAGCAAAGCACCACCAATCGGATCAGTATATCAGTATAAGTTATTAAAGCAGCAGATTTTCAAACTTTGGTCACTGTAAAGAAGAGCTACTAAATTATAATAAATTCCAAGACAAGAGGACCATTTACCTGTTTAGCATATACTACTGAATTGGAAGATATGGAGCAAACAATGGCTTGGCGAGGACTTAACCACAAGGGCCATTTACCATTGTAATGCTCCAGAAGAATGGCAAACATCCTTTCAACAGAACCTAGAATTGCCCTGTGTATCATCACAGGCCTCTCAAGTTTAGCTTCATCCTCTGCAGAGTAAGTCAACTTGAAGCGAAGGGGCAGCTGAAAATCCAGCTGTAACAGGCAATAAAAGTTTAGATAAAAGAACCTTGTATTCTGTCTACAATTTATGACAAAATGACATTAACAAGAACCTGCAGAGTTGCACACTGAAATTTCCTCTTGAGGGCATCAAACACACCAATATCAATTTTTGGACCATAGAAGGCACCATCACCTTCATTTATCTGCAAGCATAAATCTAAATAAGTACTCTAATTAAGGCTTAAGGATTCAAGAAACTGCTAGGAACTGACCAGTGATAAAAAAACTGGGCTAGCCAGGCTTCCAGATTGGGTATCCCAGCAGTATTACTGCTCAAAGTTCAGATCGAGAATACAAAACAATTTGAAATTTAAAAAATGATAGAAACTGCCAGTTTTTGGTCAAAACAGAACCAACTCTTACAGATATCACTCAAAACATTACCAGTACATTACATTTCTATCAATCATAAAATATAGCTTGTTTTGATCAAACATCAAAGCTACTATAGCGCTGCAAGACAAAGCTAAATAAAACATAAATATTTTGAGAAATGACTAGTGATGATGTGAGTGCAGGCAAAATTAAAGATGACAGAAGAATTTAAGGCAAACTCCCCTTTACCATAGTGAAAATTACAAATGTCGCAAATGCACATCTAATAGCATAGACTAAGGCAAGCATTATGGGGAAAATCATTCTCAATGTACCTGCCATGGCTTCCCAAACTCATTTAAGGCTTCTGTCAGCTGTTGCTCTGCTTTGTTCCAGGTTTCAATATCACCTAAGTACTTCTCTGGTCTCTGGAAAAATAAAGATATGTCATATGTGACATTACTATGAAGTTGAGGGATTAAGCCGTAATCATCAAATATTGACAATTTGGCATGTTATACTGTAGGACACAGGACTATGCTACACAGTAGCATTCACACCAAAAATAGGAAAATGGGCAAAAGGTATATAGATGCAAAATCATATATTAATCAAAACTTGGTCTGCCTACTTGCCCAGCGCTTGGCTAAAGAATATAACAGAATGACAACATATGATTTGCCCATGATGATTGAAATTAAAGAAAAGTATCAAATGAACTCATAGAAGCATAGAATGCCAGTCCTACAGGTTCATAGACATTTCAACCATCAGGTTCACACTAAAGTTAGTTATATTAGGAGAAATGTAGCAATAATTCATACCCTGAAGACCACGACAATTTGGCCCCTAGTCCATAGTGACAGTTGTAGTATCTAAGGTGGTTTGGGGATTCCTATCATTTTTATTTTCCATTTATTTAGTTAGTTTTTCTTAATGTAATTGGAAATTTTATCTAAAGGGAAAACACAAATAAAGGAACAACTTTGCTGACCATGAAAGATCTTTATCTAGGCAGAAGAATCCCTCTTTATATTTATCTAGTCTTATATAGGTTTCAGTATATTGGAATATAAAACTTCAATTGTGGTTGTGTATGAAAAAGAAGAGGAAACATAAACAAGGCTGTATAGTAAATTTCAGTGTAATCATGATTGCTATGGCATCACCATATCATTGCCATAACGAAGATATATCGTCGTGGCGTTTTTGGGCAACTCGCCACAGGGGCACCACGATCAACCAGCCTATGGCGACTGCCACATGCCCATGGCGCCCCCATGGCATTGTACATTTGCATTGCTACTTTGATGTAATAAAATCGTACACTAACTTTTGGGCTGCATTTACATTTGATATCCCTAAAGGATTGTCTTTTGTGCTACATTAGCATTGTTACTTTGCTGTAATAAAAATCTAGATTGTAACTTTTGGGATGTAAATAATATCACCGCTGTAACAACATTGAGTGTAATAATTCAACATCATCCAACATAAAAAATAACTGCAACATAACACCAAAAATATCATTATTTTCATATGACTTGTTAAATACATATCAGTAACTGGTTCATATGAATTTATAAATGCTATTAATATGCAATTATTGGATGATTACCGTTGATAGTTCCAATTCATATTTAAATCCAAATATCTCATAAACACAATTGATGAACTCCAGGACACCCTTAACTTCATCCTTGATCTGTAACAAAGAAAGAACTTTAAAAAAAGATAGGCAGTTATTCAAACCAGGAAAATTATCTAAACTAATCCAAACCATGGTGCAAATGTAAAAAGGAGTTTGTGATAAACATCATGTAAAATTTGATGGAAACAAATAGGAATGCAAATTAGCATGCATGCAGTGTACTAGTCATGAATATCTAAATATTCTGAAACCTGCTGGAAATACCATACTATTGCTAAACTGATCTGACAATGTTTACTAGTATACTATGATTCCAATAGCAATGTTTCCCTTCTAAAAAATGATAAACAGAATGGCGTGAAATTCAAACTTACTTGGCTCTCTCTGCAAAATATATGGGCGTCATCCTACAGGGAAAATGCAACAGAAGTGGTAAAATAAGGAGATTAACACAAACCACAACTGAACTAAAATAATATATTGGAAACTAACAACTCAAAAAATGGCATTAGTGTTACCTGCTGGAATCTTCTAACACGTGTCAAACCTGTAAGTGCACCACTAAGCTCGTTCCTATGAAGAACTCCAAAATCAGCCATTCGGAGGGGTAACTCTGCAAAATAAAACAAATTACTGGAGTGAAGTAAAAGATTTATCAAAATCCATAAACATATGGCACATCAGATATAAGGATACCCTGAAATATAACATTAGAAAATGATAGTTTATATAGTAGACAAAACCAATAGTTCAAACTGTGCATGCGGAGGTTGATTACAGTACTAAATTCTACGACTTAACACTAATTCTCTTAATAATTCTGAGTCTGTGTACTTTTGCCAAATAAAGTTCAATCGATAGACAACTACAAAACTATATCTGTTGACTATATTTTTCAGTTTATGAAAATTCGAATGAGAAATCATAAACCACTAGATAATAATTGTGCAATGCACAATATCAGTGAAACAGAGAGAATTAAATCATAGAAGAAAAATAGTTCACATAGGCAGAAGGTTGAAGCTATTACATTGACAGCATGAATTTTCACTTGAGTGCAGAGAAACGATTTACAATGCAATTACGAAATTAGGAAGAAGCCAACCTCTGTACGAACGAACCCTGTGTTCAAACATTAGGCAATGGCCAGGACAATTCATTGGCTTAAGACCAAATTCCTGTTTCTCGATCTGTACGAATAAGAACAAGCACCCAATAGAAATCATAAATCATCCATGATGTAATCTATAATATCTGCATAAAATATCATCTGCCACATTGTCATGCTTATGGTTCTTCTATAGCATGTGCTTACCTCAAAAACAAACATGTTCTCCTTGTAGTTTGCAGCGTGTCCAGAGGTTTCCCAGAGTTGCATATTGTAAATATTTGGGCTCAAAACCTAAAAATGCACATCAGGAACAGAGAGAAGCAATGAAAATGCACAGGAGATGTCCATGATCTAGTAATTTAGTCACAGAAAAAAAAGACCAGTTAATCACTATAAATTAATGCCTACCTCTTGATATCCTCTATCTCTGTACTGTTGTCGCAAAAAATCCATCAATTTGTTGTATATTATAGCACCATATGGAAGGAAGAAACAGCTTCCTGGACTGCACAGTTGTAAAATGAATGAAAGTTCTTGTGGCAGAACAAAGTCAAGGATCAATTAATTAAGATATGGAAAAAACAGATAGGAATCATTAAGCTACCTAAGTGGATGGAAAAAGAAGAGATCCTGTGACTGTCCTAATAGCCTGTGATCACGTTTCTTTGCCTCTTCTAGCATATGTTTATATTCCTGCAAATTTTGAGCAATAAACATGTATGCAAACATAATGCGTCACTGATAAAACACAAGGGTAAACAGATTTTTAGGCTGGGCAACGAACACTAAAATTGACAAAGAGTACTATTTTGTCCCAACCATCTCTTAACCCAAGAAATTTGTATTAACCATAGTTATTAAGGTGGTAAGGTGACACTAAGCGTATAACTGCCTTTTTAACTTTTAAGCTGTAATGTGTAAGGTGAGGAGGCACCTTACTCACAAAGAAAATTCCATATTTCATATGAAAACTAAAAATATCACTATCCAAAAAGATGAAATATACATGGATTTAGTTCAGATTTGGGCTAGCCCAGTACTGTGTATCATCTCATCGATGCTTTGCACTTCTGCTTCTGCAGACTGTAGCTTCTTCCCTTCCTGCCCTCAGCCCAACTGCTCCCTCATTTCCCAAACCCCAACGAGGACAAGCAGATTCTGGAGGTGACCCTCATCTCCACACAGGGCCTAAAGCCACCCTCTGGCCTGCAGCGTTGGCTGTTGCAGGCATACACTGTGGCATATGTGGGTGCAGCACACAGGCTCCTGCCACAGACGGACCACGCGGACAGGGTCAATCTGGTGTGGAACAAGTGCCTCCCCATCCACATGCACAAGGCTGCGCTCGCCGACGCCCGCACCGCCATCACCACCGAGATCTATGCCACATCAACCAGAGGCTGATGCACTTTGGTCAGCTCTGCACCTCTGCCCACTTCCTGCTCAGCGACCACCGCCTCCTGTCCTGACCCGTCAGGTCCCCCTCCATGTAAGGAGGTGGGACGCCTTAGCCCCCATAGCAATGCCTTAATAAACATGGTATTAACTAACCAATGAAAGGAAAACCATACTTCTGTAATGATACCATGTGTTGCACACGCATGTTGTTTAGTGTGCTGGAAAAATCAACCCCTCGATCAAAAATATGTATGCAGTTTGAGATATAAATGTTGTGAAATGCACATGTCATACAGCACATGCTAAACTTCCTCCCAACTCAGATACAATATTATCAATACAAGATTAAATAGTAGTGTCTAAACTACAAAGCCCAAGGATATGTAGTTGTGTTCAGCATGGAAAGCACATTACAGACTACATTAGTTAATGAATGCTCATATCTCAACAGTTAGCCAAAAGTATATGTTATACCTTCAGACGTTTAGAGTCAGGGAAAGAAATTCCATATACTCTCTGCAGGCTCTCACGGTCTGCTTTCCCTCTCCAATATGATGATGAAGCCTGCAAATTTAAATGTAGGTCCAAATCTGAAGTATCCAGTTAAAAATAAGAACAAGGAAATTAATGCATAACCAAAGAAGAATTACCTTGAGGCAAGCAAAAGCTTTAACAAAGGAGGTATTGGGGATGTGTGGCCCACGGCAAAGATCAACTAAAGGACCACATCTGTACACCGTAATAGTCTTGTCCTCAGGTAATTCATTAATGATTTCAACCTGGTATATTCAAACATATTTAAAATTGAATAAAATCTCACATATGTGAAAAGCAGCATTAGATATTCAGATTACAAATAAAGATTAAAAACATAAGATATAACTCAGGAATGTTACCTTAAACTTATTTTCAGCAAACATTTCAAGAGCTTCTGCCCTGGAGACCTCAATGCGTTCAAATGGTTGCTTTTCCTGCACCAGATTAGATTAAAAACACTAGTTAGTAGATAGAGGATTCTAATTACATCATAAAGAAAAATGAAATAATCAGGGATTCGAATAGCCATATTGATTGCCGTTGATGAAATACTAACATCAAATAACTCAAAATGGTGTGTATTGTCCACACTCCACAGAACAAGAGTAAACATGAACTTGAATAAAAGGAGTAGATTATAATAGCATACCGCAACAGCTTTCTGAGCTTGGGCTTCAATGATACCAAAATGAGTCTCATTCAATGTCACATCATTGTAGTAGGCATCATAATAGAAACCCTTACAAGGTAAAGTAGAAACATTATATAAACACAGGTAATCACTAGGAGGGCTTGTGCAGTTTCTTGCACTGAGCATAACTTAGACTAATTCCATACCTCCCCTCTTGTAGTACAAGGCCCAATACACAACTTGCATCCATATGCCCTCTCAAGAGACTGCAGAAGTACATCTTCAATTAGAAAATCTTGAATTGAAAATGAATTATAGCAGAGGGACATACATACAACTTGCTCACAGAAAATGAGAAAAATCATGATGAAACAAATCTTGTGAAACTTTAACTCACTTCTCCAAGAATATGAGCACTTGAGTGCCAGAAAGTGTCACGCCCTTCATTGCTATCGAATTTGAACAGCTTCAATTCACAGTCACCTTCCAGCGGTCTCACCATATCCCACAGTGTTCCATTCACTTGTGCTATCAAACAGCTAGCTGCTAATCCACTTGATATCTCTTTAGCAATGTCCATAGGAGTTGATATCCATTTTTTTCCTTCCTTGACTGCGCCATCCGGCAAAGTTACCCTGGAGAAAGTCGCCAGAGCAAAACAAACATTACAAACGAATTGATTGTCACTGTGTATTTCAGATTTTTCAGTTGATAGTGTATCCCATTTGTAACTAGCAAAAGTAACATTTAAAAAAGGAAATGTAAGCACATATCGTCAGGTGTTTTCTATGCTACAGGATTTAGGCAGAAAAAATGAACACAGTCCATTTTTTTCCTTTTTTTTGTAAAACCAGATGGATGTCTAAGTCCAAAAATACACCGTACAATATTATAGTGTAAACCGGCTTTCACAATGCAAGCCCTGCAACACTCTGCGCATTGCTCATTTTCAGAAGTATTATATGATTTTGTCATCACATCGACAATCAAATGTTCCAAACTCATAAAATTTGATCGTTCAACATATACAGCAGAAATTGTGCCTATCGAGGATTCCCTTGATGTGCGGAAATGTCTGACACATTACCATCTCTGCAGTATCTACCCCGTCCTCTCTCACAACGCGCTGCGCAAGTTGCGCAACTTATGATTTCCGAATCAACTGCTCCATGATTCATAACCACACCAACACATCGAAATCGCAGAAGCGCTCACTTGATGGGCTCGCCGCCGATGTTGAGGCGCTCTACGGCCTGCCTGGACTGGATCTCCTCGAACAAGCGGGTCCGCTTCTGCGTCACCGCCTCCAGGTAGGCCACGTCCGGCTCGACGGTCGGGGCCTGGGCCTGGGCCTGGGCCTGCACCTTCCCCTTCGTATCCTTCCCCTTCGCATCCTTCCCGGCGGCGGAACTCTCCCCCATCGCCGCAGCGGAGAGGTGGCGCAGGGAGGCGAGGTTGGGGAGGCGGGATGGACGGCGTGGGGGAGGGAGCGGGAGCCGGAGCAGTGAGCGGGGTGGGCGCTGCCGGATGAGCGAGAGTTCTCTCCGGAGGCAGACGAGCATAAGGCGGCGGCGACGGCGACGGCGGCGGCGGTGAGGAAGGGGGTTTGAGCCGAGGGTTTTGAGCGTTCGGCTCCCCTCGATGGGATGGCGTTAGCAAAAGCCGGCTATGACCGCGACGGGGCCTATTGCTGTGGGTGTAATGGCTAGAATGCCATTTAGCATTTGCAAATTGCATGGCCGTGTTTGTTTGGAGTTTTTTTAAGGGTTGTTTGTTTCTTCGGGTTTAAAATTTATAGTTTCATCGTATCGAATATTTAATATTATTTTGGAATATTAAATATAGATTATTTATAAAATATATTTATAATCGGTGGATTATTCGTGAAACGAATCTAATGAGTCTAATTACGTCATGATTTGACAATGTGATACTACAGTAAACATTTGTTAATCATGGATTAATTAGACTTAATAAATTTATCTCGTGAATAATTTTCTGATTTTGCAATTCTTTTTATAATTAGTTTAAATTTAGTTTTTCAAATTGATGTCTAAACATATGATGTAACACAAACTAAACTTTAGTCGATGGAACCAAACACCCTTTAAGTGTGTTTGGTTTTGGAAAGTAACACGTCATGGGCTTATGGAATGCAATAACTTATTTTTCATGCTATCACCTTTCAAGATGTAGATATCTCCAAAAGGGTAATTTCAACAACGCGTTCAATCGTTCATCGTATTCCCTTTAACCAAACATAAACGTCCATCTCTTATTTCTTCGATCAAATTAAACAAAAAATTAGATCACCTATCTTGTAATCCCGTACGGCATAAATAGCTTATCCATCCTTAACCACCAAGAAAACAAAGCATTAGTGATTGAGAACTGAGCCAGCAATTTTTTTTATAAAAAAATGCAACTCTTATAGAACAAGTTTGGTTTTGCCACTCGTCGAAGAATATTTGAAAACTGCTTAGCTATCGTATACGTGGTATGTGTCGTCGCAAGTGCTATGAAAATTACTCCCTCCGGTGTACAAGTAATAGTCGTTTTGGTTTTTATTGAAAATGTACAAATATTAATCATCTCGTCAATCGAAGCATTGCTATCAAATGAGATGTGGCTATCGGGAGTTAAAATTGAGTGACACCACTAAAATCTAGGCTCCATAACCAATTGAGATAATTCTTGTAACTTTATTTAATATCACCTTGGTACGTATAATTTTATCTAAACGACTAATATTTATACCGAAGGGAGTACATGCTTGGTCTCAGTTTTTCACATCAAAACACGTGCATACTACTTAATTGTTTTCTTAAATAATGTGTGCTTAACGGAGCGCCTAAGTCGCCAGATCTCCGTGCTTTTGAGTGTGTTAATCACTTTGTACACGTGAGTTCCGTGTAATGACAAAATGTAAATAATTGGGGCTCCTTTAATTTGAATGGATTTTTTTGAAAAAAAAATAGAGGATTTAGTGCAATTCCTGCGAAAATTCTATAAAATTCATGCGGTCCAAAGTAGTCCTTAAAAGCGACAAACGGTGATGTATATTCTAATAATTTTGCCCACTTCTTTTATTGCTTAAGGCTGAGCTAGCCATAAACTTGAGGTCGAATTATCCAAACAGGGGCGGAGCTCAATGGCGCTAAGGGGTCCTAAGAACCCCTTTTAAAAAAACTCTCATGTTTTTTGCATGTCGTGGATGCCCTATTAAATAACACTAAGAGGTAATATACTCTGACTTATTACAAACAATCTATATTATAAGTTGTTTAGTTTTTAAAATCAAATACATATAACTTTTGTCGAGTTTAAAATAAAAACATATCAAAATCTATAATCAATATCAAATAAATATAGTTATTTAGATACATTTTATAGTTGGTTTAACGAAAGTGATTTGATGTTGTAACCATTAGAATATTTTTTATAAACTTAGTTTAAATTAGAAAAGTTTGACCTATAAAAGAAACAACGTATGACAAGTAATAGTGTCACAAACAAAATACAACGTCGACAGCAACATTACTTTACTAATAGAAATATTTGATGATTTGTCACTCTTAAAAATGGGATTCGAATATTTGTCACTTTAGCCCACTGTCATACACTCAGATGATTTCACTTGTCATCCACACAAGTGGCAAATAATCAAAGTATATTCTTCGAACTTCCCTTACTAATATTAAATTTGACAAGCCATTTCCTCGCACGAGAGTGTTTTTGGGCTGGCGTGTTCGCTTCCCCGTTGTTGTGTCGTTCGCGGCGCTTTTTTTTTTGTCTAAGGCATTGCTCTAGGCTACGTCCAATGGCTCACGTCTATGGCTGGGGGGTCCTCTAGTCATTTTTATTTGTTAGTGTGGTGGACTAGGTGCATGGGATATCGCTTGTACAAGAGAGTTTTGCGCTGCCGTGTTCGCTTTACGTGGTATCCGCATTGTTATATCAGGAGGCACCACCGGTCCTACAATTTTGAGGGTCATCTAATGAATTTCTGTCAACGGCCTTTCTAGACATAAACTTTATAATATATGGGTTAATTTTATTGGTATGAAGGGTAATAAATTCAATAATATATTTTTAATTTAACATGTCTGATAATTATCAACAGCGAGAAACAATGTAGACTAAAAAAGCATTACATTCGTACTTGTATAACTAATATGATTATCTTAAATAAGAATAGAACTCCATCATATTCCTTATTTCCTATAAAAAGATATTTCTTCGAGCGTTTCTTGATGCAAAATCATCAAGGATGGTATTGAGATCAATAGTGTCCAAGATATCCTTCTCGATGGTGCACGTAGCCAAGTCATTTAACCTTTCTTGTGACATAGTTGGTCTCAAATAGTTTTTCAATAATTTCAATTTTGAGAAACTTCTTTCGGCAGAAGCTACAGTCACAGGTATAGTTAAGAGAATTCGATAGGCAACTGAAACATTTGGATAGCAATCTGCATCCATAACAAACTTGAGAATCTCAAGCGTTCACATCAAATAATCTGGCAAAGTCACTTTCAACACCTTTAATTCTAAAAAATCATTGATCTCAACATCGGATGAGTTATCGTGAGAAAATTTATCCACAAAAATCATGTACCAGTGTATATTGTATACATGGGCTTGGGCCCCTTCTTAATGGGCCCTCCGTCGTCGCACAATGTGCCCCCCATAGGGTCAGGCCTGTCTAGAGGAGGCATCGCCTAGGCTACATTCATGGCCTTGCACCTATTAATAAGAATTTCTTTTAATGATATTTTTTTGAAAAAATTTCAAATATGTATAACAGTTTCAAAATTTTCAAAAATAAGTAGTTGTCGACACTTGATGAACTGACTTAGGCCACGTCAGGCTGAGTCGACTTGACGTGGCCTGAGTCGGTCCATCAACACTGCAAGGCTGCTGCATGTGTTGCCCGTGTGTACTACATGCGCTGCTTTTGACATGTGCTACTGCACGGCACTGCGTACGTATCTTTTGAGTGATACTACTTTACTTTTGATAGTCAAATTTGCTATTCGTCTCCTGCTACCATTTTATTATTTGATTGGATGGTTCTCCATGTAAAAAGTATTATTGCATGCGACATCATTATTTGATTGGATGGTTTTCCATATAAAAAGTACTATTGCATGCATCAGCCTTGCAGTGATGTGCGTGTAGCTTGCACTCGGTACTTGGCCATGTCAACCTGAGCCGGTCGTCGGTCGACTCGCTCTAACGTGGCCTGAGTCGACGCATCAAATACCGACAACTACCTATTTTTGTAAAATTTTGAAACTGTTATACATATTTGAAATTTTTTCAAAAAAATATTATTATTTAAAAAATATTATTACCGATGTGCCCTTTTGTCTATTCTGCTTGTGTGGTGTGGTGAACTGGGTGTGTGGGTTATTGCTCACACGAGAGAGTTTTACACTATCATGTGAGCTTCTCGTGGTGTATGTGTCGTCTTTTTTGGTCGACGCCTCACCTTAGGCTACATCCATGGACTTGTGCCTGTGATTGGTGGACCCCCTTGGTCGTTTTGCTTGTATTTTGTGGTTGATCGAGTATGTGGGAATGTGGCTCGAATGGAGCGATTGGATCAAGACTGGGTGAATGCGATGGTATTGAGGCTATCGTGAGTTACGCCCATTGGTGACACTGGTGGACAATGTGCCCATCGATTGTTTTGTTTTTATAGTGTCATGGACCGGGTGTGTGGGGATGGGACGTAGGTCGAGTGGCCTAGCTCTTGGGGGAGAGTGGATGTGTATCAGCTAAAAGAGTCCTTCGTAGCTGACCAAGGAAAGTGTGTCCATTGGGGCAGATGATGCTACCTATCGACTATAGCTTGGGTTTAGAGTCATGGCGTCTGTTGGGGCTTTGTGCATCATGGACGTAATCATACTTCTCTCGCCATTGAACCTCCAATCGATCACACCTTGCCCATCTAGTGTTGTGGGCGTCACAAAGTTGGTTGATGATCTCCCTGACATCTCCAAGGTAAGAGCTACCCTCGTGTTCATAATGTAGCTTGCACGACCGACCATGGTTGTTGGTGTTTCTATATTCACTCCAATGCTAGGTGGCTAAGGGTATGTTTGGTTTAGATTCTAACTTCCTAGCTCGGAAGTTGGAATCTAAACCAAACAACTATTTTGGACACCCAACTTTTCTAAAATCTATAGATTTTTATTGTTTAAACAGGAAATTTAGGGTACCTCAGATTCCACATATTCTTGTAACTAGCTTTTGGTGGAAATTACCACATTTGCCATTAATGAAATATCCATTCTATTGATATAGAGTACTTGAAACTAAATATTTTTCTAAGAATAAAAGTTAATATATGATTGTTAAAAAATATAAATACATTACAGTTATAAATAATTTCATTTTAGTTTTCTTATTACAACAATGATATAAATTCACATCATTAAACAAGTCAGTGTTTATATTGAGAGTGCATATTAATAGTGCAACCAAACATCAGGGGGATTACAAATATTTACTATAAAAACATAAATCCACAGCTACTCCAACCAAATACTTCTCAGCTTTTCCGTAGCTCACAACTCACAACAGTTTTTCTACAGCTCATATCTCACAATAACTTTTTTAGAATCCACAGATCAACCAAACACCCCTAAGGCATTGACAAAGCGAGCCCAACCTAATCAGGTCAGATTGACATCATCCAATTGGACAACAACAACTTAGTTCATAGCTAGGGATGTCAATCAGGTCTTACGGGTACGGGTAGTACGTACCCATACCCATGCCCGTTTATTCGACAGGTCAAAACCCATGCTCATACCTATTTACCCGTGGATCAATCACATAGAGAGAGGAAGGACTGAAGGAGGAGGGGGAAGGAGGAGGGGGCACTGCACGTCGTGGGAGCTAGTGTGAGGGGGTCGAGGCTAGCAAGAGGGTTGACGGGAGGATTGGGCACAATGATGAGGTCAATGAAGGGAGTGGTGCTCAGGGTGGCTCAGGGGCTCGGGGCGGCATCACGCAGCGATGAGGTCGACGCATGGAGCAGCGCTTGGGGAAACATCGCGCCACACTCGGGGTAGTACGCGAGACATCGACGCGAGGCTGCGCTCAAGATGCCGGTGTGAGGAGGTTTGTGAGATGCCGACATGGGACGTTGGCGTGGGACACCGACATGAGACGTTGGTGTGAGACGCCGACGTGGGAAGGCATGCGGGACACCACCGTAGGATTGCTGAGCACTATAGTTGCAACCTGCAAACCTGTGAGGATTGGGAATTTGGGAGCATGGTTGTTGAGGTGGGAGTGGAGGGATGAAATAGAAGGGATAGGAGAGGATTTAGGGTAGTCAATGCTCATATCCATACTCGTTTACCCATCGACTATAATATTAGGGACATATCCATTCTCTAACTCTAATAGGTTTTTTACTTGTGGGTAAACAGATAATCAAGTATAATTACCACCCCTATTTATAGCTCTTGCCTTTTGCAATTTTGGAGTCTTTGATTGCATGGTGAGGGCCTTGTCAATGACGATCGAATTGGTGGAAGGTTTCACAAGACTCAGTGGCCATCAAAGTCCATGGATGAATTCATCCTCGAAGTTTCATCACAACCGGTTCTCTGAGTCCTAGAGCCACTCTCTTCGTTGTTCACGTTAAGCGGAGCGATCATGTTATGCTCCTGACAAGATCATTGTTGTTTATCATTCTCTACCATATTGGTAGGTTCGTTGTTCGAGACAATGGTGGCCATCATGATGGAGTTGGAGTGAGAGGGCGCCTAGAGCCAGCTTACCGAACTTGTTCCCATTTTGTCTGTCGTGCATGGCGTTGTACTACCAGCAGTGAACAACCCAGCCTCATGTAATAGAAAATATGATGAAGTCATTAGGGTGGTCAATAGAAAAATCTCCCATGCTTGGTGTCGGTGTTGTAGAATGTGTGTCCTAGGTCGGATCTGATCCAGTGAGGACAAGCCAACCCATAGAATCCCCAATGAATGTGAGGCTCCTGAAACAAAGGTTTAGTCAATAGGAACAATGGCGTAGAAGTTGCAGATAACTGCTACGAAACCTTTAAGAGAATTATAGCGATCTCCTATCTAGCACGTCAACTATTAGGGTTTTACCAAATTATCTACCGATGGGTACCTTCGGGCTTCGGTGATGATTTGTTTGTAGGGGCAAGCATTGTATTATAGTTTAAATAGTCGACTCGAAGAACAAAGCTAAGAGATTTATATAGGTTTGGGTCTTTCAGAGGATGATAACCATGCGCCCTATATTTTAGATTCTAGTTTGGATGCGAAGATACACGATAGATATGTCGATACGAGTTTGGATGATCTTTGGGGGTCTCTCACCTAACTTGTATAGGGCTAGGGTGGCATTACATGCATGTAAGAAATCATATCTCTAATTGGTTTCCTAAGATACCTTCCGAATTATAATCGGAATCTTGCTTTATCTCTACAACCGTTTCATATTTACGAGGATATCTTTACGGATATATTTCAGTTTGTTTTATCTATATCAAACTACCGAATGTTGCGAGTAATGCCAAATGTTGGTGACACGTGTGAGCCGTAAAATTAATGTCTGGGTAATCAAAATATAATGTTATATCAATTAAAATGTCCTATTTTTTTAAAAAAAATGTATGATTACAAGTCAAAGCTAATTTCAAATTTCAAAATATGATTTTAAGATTAATTTTAAGTAGATTGTTCACTAGTATTTTTCGCAATCATGGAATGGGAGCCGATCTAAAAAAGAGACGAAGAAGCCCATAAAACTAATACAAAAAATTCAAATTCAAATTCAAAAAATTCAAAATCAACTTCACCACATTGTAAGACCATTTGCAAAACCCTCTCATGCCTATCGTGCACACCATGAATGTACTTCCTAGGATAGCTAGCCAGTAATGGATTATATCAAAAACATCAAAGAAATAGATACACATCAATGCACATTGATGTGATCCATTCTATCGACGTAATTTCACTAGGGAAAAAATTTCACTTGATTAGAACTAATTAATTACACCCGATTCTAATTCGCACGCACGCATTAATTGTTTCCTAATATGGCTCGCCTCCTTCTCACGGTGGCCGTTACATCAACGGATTGTACCTATCTTTGGCAAATTTTAACGGTCGTTGATCCATGGGCAATTTCGTCATTCCTTTGGCGTTTCACTTGGTCCCTATAAAAATGCTGCCGGAGTTGCCAGCGTTTTCGCCGCGACATCTGCAAACGCAACGCAATAGCTAGAGTCGAGAAAACAGATCTCGCCCTTTCGTCATTTGGTAGGTATTTAACCGTTCGATTTGTTTGTCTATTTTATTTGCAACTGACTAGAGAGTGTAGTTTTTTACTTGTGTGTTATCCGATGATTTTCCATGATTTTACTTTTCAATTGCACTTTTGTTTGCCCTCCGATGCCCGCGAATTAAGAAAAACGCTTTTGCGTGGTCGAGAGATTTAATAATTTGTCGCCATAAAAATTGGTTTCGTTTTGCCTTTCTGTCCGTATATTATTGTTTTAGAGTGAATAATAATGAAATAGGTTGTGTTATAAATTTTTCTGCAAAGCATATGTTTTGTATAGTTAATGCAGTTTTTGTTCACATATGTTTTGGTACGCTTGAAAGGTCAGCATGGACAACACGTCGTCGTCGTGGCAGCAAGACGCCTGTGATGCCGGCGAGCTGGACACCCTGAGCTTGTTCGGAGTAGCGGACGGCACGGAGACCATCAACGAGGCTGCGGCTGGCGGCGGCGGCGGCGGCAGCGACGGCAGCAGTCAGCGCAGCGCGTCGTCGCGATACAGACCTGCAAAGCGCCACACCGCTGAGCAGATCAGGCACCTGGAAGCGTACGTAACGTCCCCGACGAACACAAATGGCAGATTAATTATTAGATCTACGTTTTCTGATCTGAGCATGTTTTTTTTTTTGTGTGTGTCGTGTGATCGGGTGCAGTGTGTTTAGGAGGTGCAGCCATCCAGACGAGAAGGTGCGGGCAGAGCTAGCCGAGATGCTTGACATGGAGGAAAGGCAGGTCAAGTTCTGGTTCCAGAACCGACGCACTCAGAGGAAGGTATCTCTAGTATCTATTCTTCCAGTCTCATTAGTGTTCATGGTACGTAAATACGAAATATGTTTATGTTGTATTTATATCTAAGTTTGTACGATAAAATAGAGTATATTAAAATTATATTTTTACCCTAAAATGAAAAATTATACAACTCAACTAAATATTCATACTATTTTTAATATAAATATAGAGATTTTTTTCTAAAAATTCATACAATTTCATATGTAGTTGGCTCTCTCATTGATATATGAGTCTCACAACTGCATGTTAGTACGACAGTCGGTAATAAATATGAAATTGAATAATTTTTTAGTAAGAAATATAGAAATTTATCATAAATATATACCAAACGAGAACATATGACATTAATGCTAGCAGATGAATCTTAAGAATTCATACTAGTTACAAACATTTGATGATTTGGCATTCAAAACAATCGATAGATTTGAGAATTTGGTACTTTCAAAAAGTGGTTTACGTTTTTATCATGTAAACTAATTTTCATCAATTTAAGTGTCAGACTAATTTTCATCAATTTAAGTGATCCTACATGTCAATTTCACAAATACCATCATAATCAAAGTGTACGTTGATAAATTATCAATTTTTTTCCAAAACAAAACATACAAAAGGTATATTAACTCTTAGATCGGTGAAAAATAGAAGTCACTTATTTCAAGTGTCAAGACATAAAATCTTTTTGCTAGACTACATTAATATTGATACAAAACGTACAAAACTCATCTCGATCAATCGACATTCCTTCCTCGCCGGGATTCGAAAAAAAATGCAGGTGCACTGTGAACGTCGGCACGGCGTGGAGCTGCAGCTGGAGAACGAGAGGCTCAACGCGGAGAACAAGGCGATGCGGGAGGCGATGCTGGACAAGATCTGCTTCAGATGCGGTGGCCCGGTGGGACCGGCGGCCGCTGCCGCCAAGGACACGCCGGAGAAGCGGCGGCTGCGTTCGGAGAACGCCAAGCTCGCCGACGAGCTGCTGCGTGCCACCGCCGTGCTGGCACAGGTTACGACTCAGGACGAGGAAGGTCCACAGTACGGCGGCGCCTTCAACAACGTCGTCGTCGACGACGACATCGGGGCTGGCCTGCTGGTTGGTCCTCCGACGCCATTGCCGTCGGTGTACTCGTCCTCTCCATGAAAGCCGCGGCCCCGGCCCGGCCATGCATGCATGCATGCTTAATGCTTCCCATCTTCTTGGTCTTTAGGGGAAATAAATATATGCACTCTGCCAAAAACATTGTAGACTTCTGTCTTCTCATTGACAGAGTCATTGTGTACTCATTATCTCAGCCTGCTCTATAACTTTTGATGAAGATGTTGTTTTCTTTTATTTCAAATTGGATACTAATGATAAGAATCATACTTTTGTGAAAAGTATGGCTATATGCTTCAAAGCTGTAGACGTTTTGTTCCGAATTTGTCCGGACCAAATCATCGATCATAATATTTGTTACATGTTCTACAACATCTGAGTCTTTGCTCGTTACCAATGTCCGTGGAAGGATATGTTTGTTTTAATTTGAGATTATAATAATTTAACTTATTTTTCTAAGCTAAAACCATCAACCTAATTTATTATGTCAGATTATTATAATCTAAAGTGTAGATTATAACAATTTAGTAAACTAGTCCAATCTAGTTTTTTATAAGCTAGATTATTGTAAAAGTGCAAGATAAGTGAACTAAGGGGGTGTTTGGATGAGGCTAAAATTATCACATCCAATGTTTAAATACTATTTTGGAGTATTAAATATAGACTATTTACAAAACCCATTCATATCGGAGGATTATTCACTAGACGAATCTAATGAGTCTAATTACACCATGATTTGATAATGTGATGCTACAGTAAACATTTGCTAATTATGGATTAATTAGGCTTAAAAAATTCGTCTCGCGATTTAGTTTCCGATTCTACAATTATTTTTATAATTAGTTCACGTTTAGTCCTTCAAATTAATGCCGAAACATCCGATGTGACACGGGCTAAAATTTAGCCCCTAGATCCAAACACCTACTAAATATGAATTTCTATACGGTTCTTGGAGAGGTTTTCATGTAACCACATCTTTTATTGTCACAAGTCCGAGAAAGGCATCTCGGTTTAACCAAAACGTGAGTACTTTGAGAATTTGACGTATGACTAAATGTTTTGTTAACTCCTCCTGGACAACTCGCAAGTGGTCTGCATGCGTGCTCTAGTTTACTTTTGGAGTAGATCAGTATGAAATATGAAATCGTTAATACCAGCATGAACTTGTCGACATATTCTATGAAAATTTTGTTCCTTAGGCTCCGACAGAGCTAGGGGCGTTAGTGAGCCCAAATGACATCATAATATATTATCTCATGTACTTTTTCCGGTGTATAAATATTAGTTGTCTTAGACATAATTATAAATACTAAGGTGATATTAAATGGAGCAACACAAGTTGTCCTAATTGGTTATCGAGACAAGATTATAGTGGTGTCACCCAATTTCAACTCCTAATGGCCACATATGCTCTATTTTTTAGTGTTTTTATTGCCCGAAACACTTTGGGAGAAGAGGAGAAACGCTTCGGTTGACGGGATGTCTAATATTTTAACACTCTCAACTAAACACATTATTATTTGTACACAGGAAGAAGTGTGTCTTTATGCCTAATCTTCAATTGAAGATTAATATTTGAAAATATCGTGGCCCTCTTAGGTTGGTCAAAAGGTCATCAATTAGAGGGATATATGTAAACTACCATTGCAATTCTCCCTATTTTCAAAGAAAGAGATGTTTTGCTAGTTTTTATTGTAAATTTTTGTGTGTAAGTTTTTTTGTTACAAACAATACCCATTGAGTATTTTATACCCACTTTTGTGTTTATTTGGTTTCTACATACTAAATATTTTGGTTGTAATTGTTTGATTATATAGTGTTTGGTTGGTGAGATGAAGTAGGACGGGATGTGGTGAACCTATTTTTGTGGTGTTTCGCTTAGAGACAAAGTGAGATAGAATTGTCCCGAAAGAAAATATTTCATGTAGATGTGTGATGAGTTCATCTCTCCAAATTGAGAGGATGAGCTTGTCCCACTTTCTCACACATAGGGAGGGGTGGCATTGGTATGAGCAGAGCTAGGTGACAGCCAGGGGTGCCATAGCACAACTAGAGGGTATCACGACACAACGGGGGTATGGCGCGGTTGTGGGCATGGCTGGAGAGCAAAGCAACATGGTAGGGGTAGAGGTTGACAGTGCCACGGTGTAGCCGATTGTGCAATAGTGTCATGGGGTAGGGAGAAAGAAGGGAGGTGAGGATGATATAGGGGTGCGATGACTTGGGTGCACGGGGGTGCTCAACGCACATCGGTGCAGGGCCCAATACGTGGGGGTGCTAGGTACGTGAAGGGGTCAAACACATGGGGGAGAGGGATCGATGAAAGAAGAAAGTAGGAAGGAGGAGGGAGGAGAATGAAGCAGGAAGCAAGAATGAGGAAGGAGGAAAGAGAGAAATATTTCTATGTCACTGACAGGTGGGTTCCATATGTTAGCCGAGCCAACTCAATGTTTACATGCTAGCGCGTAGTCACGTAAGCATTTTGTCATAGCGCGAACATACATATTAGTAAACCACTATAGTAAACCACTTCATAGGTTATTTGTTCGGTATAGAATAGTTTGGAGAGTTAAAAGCTTGGTTTTGTAGTTTATGAAAACATTAAAGCAACTCC
This sequence comes from Zizania palustris, assembly GCA_019279435.1. Lineage (NCBI taxonomy): Eukaryota > Viridiplantae > Streptophyta > Magnoliopsida > Poales > Poaceae > Zizania > Zizania palustris. The sequence goes on from JAAALK010000290.1 coordinate 13,709,070, forward strand.
AATATATACCTTATCTGATTCCCTATAGTTAAAAATAGAGCATCTGCTAGAAAAAACTTCCTTTAGCGGCTCTCCTATCCTATCCCCTACCCTACCATACCCCATATTCCTCTTCCCTCATTCCCTAAATACAGGGAACACCTCTCCTTCTCTCTCTGCTCTCCCACACATTGTTCTTGCAATTATGCTCCTTCGCACCGCCACCCTTTGGCCTCTAGCCTATCATGCTCAACGCCTTCCAACCATCGGCGTCCTCCTGAGATGGTCAGAGCCTAGATCTTGCTGCCCTCCTACGCTAGTGCCCGACACACTTTCGAGCACATCAACCTCTAGATCCCATCGTCCACCGTCCAATCTCCATCGGCCTCTAGTGCTTGTCTGACCATCTAGCCACCATCACACTCGGTTGTCCCATTGTAATCCCACAACTATCGTGCCGCCCCACCTAGCCATCCCGTTGCCACCCTGCCTGGTCATCCCACTACCGCCTCGCTGCTCCACCCGACTGACATAACGCCGCCCATCCCCACGCCCTACACGCCACACACTGGAGAACAACACACATAAGGAGGAATGGAGAGAGAAAGAAGAACGAAAGGGAGAGGAATAAAGAGAAAAAATATTTTTTTAATATTATTTTAAAGATCAACTATTTAGAATATATTATATTTATTTATTTGAAAATATATAGTTGTTGAAAATATATCTGTTGGAATTTTCACCATTGGATAATAATAATAAAATGATTAAAAATATAGAGAATTAGTTTTAGCGAAATTGACGGAGACATAAGTTGTATAGGTATATATAAACCTTTTAGTGTCATTCCCTACATGAGATTGTCGAGGATATGATCTTAGGCTACCTCTTGACTGCTTTTCAATTGACCGGTCAATGTTCAACACCCTCCATCGAGTCAAAAATCGAAGGCCTATGATACTCCCAATTCACACACTCGGGAAGGGGGTCTCTCGACCACCTGCACTTCAACGGTCATCATAAAGAGCTAGACCGCTATAAATCTCGACGAGTAGTGATTATTATGACCCTTATCTTTCATTAATTGCTCATGAAACTAAATGTTAGACTCTAAATCAATCATTTATAGGGTGACTTAATCGCTATTTGTACCCCCGATCTCTCTCATATAAAGGGGTCGGGGTGATAGCCTAAAGAGACACATTTTTCCATATTCTCCAAGGAGTCGAAGGCCATTCACGCATAAGCAAGAGCTCATACAATACACACATAAGAATAAGGTTATTATCCTTTAGGAGGCCTGAACATGTCTAAAAATATTTTCTTTCTCTTTTAGTTAGAGATAACCATCATACCCCAATACCTAAACAAATATATACCACAAATACCCCCGTGGTATATTGTCGCTTCTAAAGCAACAACAGAAGATATAAGGAATGTGTTTTATGAAACTTCTAGAGTTACTCAGGATGCGTTTAGTTTTGCCGTGGACTGTGAAAAAGCTACTGTGAGCTATCTGCTATGAAAAAACTAATGTGAGTTGTTAGTTGTGGAAAAACTAAAAGTCGGTTGATTGAAGCTGCTGTGAGTTGACTATTTTTTATAACTAACATAATTTTCATCATCATAATATTCAATACATATATATATAAATAGGAAACAGTCAATATGGATGCAACTAAATAATTAGAAAATATATTAGATAAATAAAAAGTCCATAATTCATCTCATAAAGTAATCATCAACCACATGGCTATCTCATAAAATTGTGCAATGCAATATAAATTATAATGATGTTAGATCAATCAAAATACCTTAAATTTATGCTATACAATTTGTACTAAAAATAGAAAAACAGAAAAATAGAAACAGAAAAGCAGAGTCCAAGATGCTTCCAAATTTGTACTAGAAAAAAACTATTTTTGTGAGAAAAACATGTTTGGTTTAGCTTCTGCTTTTTCACAATAGAAGCAGATTTTAAAAACAAAACCAAATGCACCCTTAGTCTGTATATACTCGAAGTTTTGAAGACTTTTTCCTCTTAAGATTGAGTTTAGTTCTTTTGAATTGTACTTATAAATACTGAGTCAACAACTCATTTCACTTATAAATACAAAGAGAAAAACTTTAGGCTCTGTTTGGGAACACAATTTTTGAAAACTACAGTATTTCAAAAACTACACTATACTACATCCATAAAAATACCACAGTTTTGAAAAAATGCTTCATACCAAAGTTTTTAATATTGTAGATCGAGTACAATATTTTACTTTACAGAGATTTCAGATAGAGTTGTCAAACACTTTTCAGTATATAATACTACAATATTGTTCAATACTATAGTATTGTTTCCAAAACTAAAAAAAACTCTGTTTCCAAATATGACCTGGTTCAATATCTTGTTTTTATTGTTTTTGTATATAATTATTTATTGTAGTAATTTCTAAATAATTTTCATTTATTTAGTTAGTTTTTTCCAAAAAACCCACACCTAATTCCCCCTCAAAAGGAGCACGAATCTGCAATACTACCTACCCCACACGCGATGCCCGCCTGTCGCCGGCTCGCCGCCACCGTCACCGCCACCGCCACCGCCACCGCCACCGCCTCGTTGCCGTCACCCACCAAGAAAACTGTCGCGTATCGGCTTCCCTTTCGTGACATGGGTTGCCGCGCGCGCTTTTGCGCCACTTGTCCGTCCTCTCGCTCCCTTATCCACCATCCCGGCCCCGGCCGGGCCCTCCTTTCCCTTTTGCTCTCGCGCCGTTGCTTCTGTTTGCTTCGCCGGTTCGTCTCGTCGGTCCTCTCGCGGTTTCTTCCGTGCCGTCGAAGCATCTGTCGCTTCCACTCTTGGATTCGGTCCTACCGGCAAAAAGCTTGCACTTTGGGGCTTCCGACGTCCGAGATTGGCAGCTTGTTCTTGGACCTACTTGACGACCCATTTGTGTTTCTTGGTGGGATTTGCAACTTGCAAGAGAGTGTTCGTGAAGATCCCGTTTCGCCCATTTCTGCTCCTTGTCCGTGCAAATTTTCTGAGGAAGGGGAAAGCTTTGGAGTTCTTGAAGGAATGAGTGGTGCAGGATTTGAGGGGAGGCGGCCGGGGCCGGGCATGGGTAAGCCGTCGGCAGCCAAGAAGCCACCAGCTGCCGCGACGGTCGACGGCGACGAGGAGGTGTTCCTGGAGCTGTCGCGGGAGCTGAAGGAGGAGGGCGGCAGGCTGTTCAACCGGAGGGACTACGAGGGCGCGGCCTTCAAGTACGACAAGGCGATCCAGCTCCTCCCCAGGGACGGCCACGTCGAGTTGGCGCACCTCCGGAGCTGCATCGCGCAGTGTTACATGAGGATGAGCCCCGGCGAGTACCACCGCGCCATCCACGAGTGCAACCTTGCGCTTGAGGTCGCGCCCAGGTACAGCAGGGCGCTGCTGCGGCGGGCGGCTTGCTTCCAGGCGCTGGACCGGCCGGACCTGGCGTGGTCGGACGTGGAGGCCGTGCTGGCTTGGGAGCCGGCTAACCGCGCCGCGCGGGAGATCTCGGAGAAGGTCAAGGCGACACTGGAGGAGAAAGGCGTGGCTGTCGAGGCTGCGCCTCCTCCGGAGGAGAAGGCTATGGGTGTGAAGGGACAGGGGAAGATGAAGAAGTCTCGAAAACAATGTAGTCCTGCTATTGAGGTGCAGCAGCTGATTCATGTCGAAGATTATGAGCAAGGGGAGAACAACCAGCTGAATATTAATGGTCAGGAGAAGGGAGAAAAACATGCCGCCGCCAAAAAGAAGCAATTTGATTATAAGCATTTGCGCGACAAGCGAGAAATTCAAACTGACCAGAAGGAAGCAAATGGGACAGAAATGCATCAAGATCATGTGGAAGATAAGGAAACCAACGGTTTGGGGAAGGAAATAAAGGTTTACAAGCAAAGAAAACACACTGCAGGAAGGAAAATTAGGCAATGTGACACTAAGAAACAAAAGCATTCTGCTATGGAGCCAGTGGATCATTCCAAGGAAAATCACCATGAGCATCACATGAAAACCATTGTCCATGCCAAGGAAGAAGTGAAGGATCTGAAGCTTGTCTTTGGAGAGGACATTAGATGTGCTCAAATGCAAGCCAACTGCAATCTATCACAGCTGCGAGAGATAGTTCAAAGCAAGTTCCCATCTTTGAAAGCATTACTTGTTAAATATAAAGATAAGGAAGGTGACTTGGTGACAATCACCTCATCTGATGAGCTAAGATGGGCCTACAGCTTGGCAGAACTGGATGGACCAGTTCGACTGTATGTTGTTGAGGTTGATCCTGCACAAGAGCTAGGCATTGATGTGGTCAGGAGACGCCCTTCATTTGCCTCAGTAGAGAAAAGTTATTATAGCATGTCAGAGAATGGGAGCACTAGGCACGATGATGACAAGAACTGCTCTATTGATGACTGGATGATACAGTTTTCTCGGCTATTCAAGAATCATGTTGGTTTTGATTCTGATTCATATCTGGATCTCCATGACCTTGGCACAAGATTGTATTATGAAGCAATGGAAGACATGGTTGCAAGTGAAGAAGCACAGGAGATATTTCAAATTGCAGAGCTAAGATTCCAGGAAATGGCTGCACTAGTGCTGTTTAATTGGGGCAATGTCCACATGGCTTCTGCAAGAAAAAAACCTCTCTTTTCTGACGCCGCCGCAATGGAATTTATACTTGAGCAGGTTAAGGTTGCCTTTGAATGGGCTTGTGCAGAATATGCCAAAGCTGGCGCGAAGTATGAAGAGGCTGTGAAAACAAAACCAGATTTTTTCGAGGGACTTATTGCACTTGGTCAACAGCAGTTTGAGCAGGCCAAGTTGTGCTGGTATTATGCTCTTGCATGTAAGACAGACATGGGAACTGAGGTTTTGGGATTGTTTAACCATGCAGAGGATAATGTGGAAAAGGGAATAGTGATGTGGGAAGGAATGGAGAATACACGCTTGAGGGGATTGTCCAAACCAAATAAGGAGAAGGCCATACTTGAGAAGATGGGCATAAAAGGGCACATGAAGCTTATGTCTTCAGATGAAGCATTTGAACAAGCTTCAAGTATTCGATCACATGTAAATTTTTTGTGGGGTACCATTCTTTATGAACGCTCTATAGTGGAATTCAACTTGGGACTTCCTAGTTGGGAGGAGTCTCTAACAGTTGCTATTGAAAAATTTAAGACTGGAGGTGCTTCTCCCGCAGACATCAATGTGATGATAAAAAACCATTGTGCTAATGAAACTATTCAAGAAGGTGAGAATTACTTTCCGGTAGCATGTCGGCTGTAAAATTTCTCCTTTTTCTGCTACGCACACCCCAAGCCCCGCCAAACACCCACATCAGCTTGTTCAATTTTGGAACTTCCAGTTGCAAGATCCTGGTATTGGTTAAGAATTAGGCTTGCTGCCCCTTTTATTATCAATAAAGTCGTAATCCTGTTATGCTTAAGAACCATTGATATCCTGCTATTTTGCTACCAACTATAGGCAGTATATGATCTCTTTCAGACTGTGTGAACTGTGTATGCTTAGCTTTTTCTTTTTCTTTTTGTTTTCAGAGAGTGAATGCTTAGCTCTTTTTGCGCGTGTATCAATCCTCAGATTATAGTTTTGGACTAAGTTCTTTAATATTTACCTTTTGTTATATATAGGACTGAGTTTTAAGGTCGAGGAAATAGTTCAAGCGTGGAATGAAATGTATGATGCAAAAAAGTGGAGAAGTGTTTCCCCATCTTTCCGCCTTGAACCAATATTCAGACGCAGGGCTCCAAAGTTGCATCATATACTGGAACACATACACTATTCATGACTCTAATATAAGTGGAACTCTGGCCTAGTAAACATGGAGAAGTTATTCATGATTTTATCAGGTAATTTCCTGACATGTAAATAGTGACTGTGTTGGCAAGCTACAAATCCTTTTGGCTAAAGGCCAATTACCAGAAAAGTTATGATACTGACCGGATTTATAGATACTTTGTCCTGATGTGAAATAATTTATTATCTTACACTACTTTCCATGTCGAGGTTAAAACAAAAAACAAAGCTTAGAAAAAGAAACAAAAGAAAAATGCCTTTGTGTAATCCACCAGGAAACTGGTATGTTATTAACTCATGTTCAGGATTTTTTACGTGAACTGGTATTTTTATCCATGTATGACATACTAAAGTACTCATGTAGTCGTCTACAACTATTACCGTTCATATTCTTTTGTATGTGTTTCCCTTCTTTTCTGAAAGCAGCCTGTTTACAGATAACGCATTATGTCCTGCAGCTTCACGCCTTGACTTAATACAATAATTTTGAACTACAAATGCAGGGTATTAAGATGTCAAAGGGATCTTATACTCAGTTGTTTTTATTCGTTACTCCTACAGTTGTTAAACTCTGGGAGCTAATTGCAGTCAGCCATCTCTCAGGTGATGATTTAATGTACTGAAATTAGACTCCTGTCATATCTTGTCGAATTTCAACCATCAGACTGTTAGCGAAGAAAATACCCTTAGCTGTAATTCTGTAGCTTGGATGTTTGATCCCAGCAGCATCACATAATGGAGAGGTACTCTAAAATGGTCCAACATATATAGAAAAAAATAAACATACCTTAATTGCAGTAAGAACTAGGAAAATTACTCCAGATTATAAACCTCATACCATTAACTGAACAACAGGTGTTCTTTTACTTCATATCAGGAGAAAAATTGTGAATGAAGAAGATAGTTTGAAAAGTTCATAATTTGTGCATGAAAAAACCATTAATATAATATTATCTCCGTTTCTAAATGTAAGCCATTCTAATTTTGTCTAGATTCATTTGTAGACCAATGATCATTGATTTATAGATAAATCTAGATAAGACAAGAATGCCTTATATTCAGAAATTAGTCTAGATTTATTGATTTACAGATGAATCTAAGTAAGGTCGGAATGACTTACATTCAGAAATGGAAGTAATATATTTTACATAGATGCTTTTACTGACAGTTGTATGGTAGTCCAGTTTAATCTAACCATTGATTTACATTTGTATCTATAACATTTAATTCTGGACTTTGATGTGCATAATTTAATCATTCATCTATTTTATTTGTTTATCTCCTTGGATCTCGTTATATTTGTTTGATGAGCTGCTGTTCCAAAAAAGTTTCAAATATGAAATTATGTTTTGATATTTATAATCATTTCTGATGTTCTCTCATATGATTGCAGATATGTTTTTCCTGAGGAGCTGTACTGTACTCACTCATTTAAAGACAAAAATTCTCTTGGGTTTCAAACTGCAGATTGGCTACTTTTTTTTTTCAAAAAAAAAGACAGCTACAGATTGGCTGACAGTAGTATGTAGTGGTTTCCAAAATCGAAAACGGCACAAAGAAAACAATGTTGACAATATGGGTTGCTTAAATCTACTGTTACCATTGTACTTCTATTTCAATCATGGAAGTGTGCTTCAAGGTGACCTTAGATCATCATAGGGAGTTTTTGAGAATAAACTACTTTGTATTTCACTTGTGTACCCAAGGTGTGGTGTACCTCTTACTCCAGGCACACATGAACAAAGCTGAATACAGTTTCTGTAACATGCAGCTGTGATGGTTTCCCAGAATGTTTGCAGCCTACAATTGTGTGAAAAGTTGCTTATTTAATCAATTTTTACTTAGCTCCTTTTTTGTTACGTTTGTTTTGGTTTGCTTTTTATTGTGTGTTGCTCAATTTGCAGTATACATTCTTTTTTTGGAACAACTAGGTGATCATGATCCCAGCCAGAGAATTGTGTGTTAGTCCTAAAGCTGACAAGTTTTCAGAAATTTGCTTTAAATTTGAGTATCCTTGTAAAAAGAGAAAACTGAAGATATATCCTCCTCTTAGCGTGTAATTCACCATATACCACTCACTGAGTATTCCTTCAATTTTCCTTTTTTTTCTCTTTGTAAAAATTGTGAAACCCTGTGATGAAAAATTAGTTTATAATGAAATTAGTTTGTAAAGTGATTAGCATAATGGCATGTATCAGATGCTTTGTACGAGTGACATTGCATCGAGTAATCTTAGGTCAAGTGGTGGACTTGTGCCTCTACACGATTTTGTACGGTTGTTTTACATGCAAGTGTTGTTTTAGAGTGAAGACAGTGAAGACGTATGTATATAGTAGAATATATGTGCTTGCTTAGAGAAGTGATGCACCATTGTTTGGTTCCCAACCATACTTTGACACACTTAAGATTAAACAAGTTTGACTAAATTAATAGTTGTTTGGTTGCTGTCACAAACTGTGGCAAAATTCTCTTTGGTCTCACATGTCAATGACTTTAAAAAGTGGCAATATCCTCTTAGACTTACCAAAGTATGGCAAATAATTTAATAACCTCACCTTAGATAAATATTCATGCGTACATACAGTTTTTATTGCTGTATGCAGCATGCGTGAGCAGCCCACGCATGTGACAGTGGGCCGAACCGGGTTGGGCTGGACCGATTTAAATTAAGCTTGGTGGTCCATTACGAGTCAGGTCTATAAATAGGAGTTTCCTTTTTTAGTATTTTTAGCAGATTAAATTAGCCACGACATTGATGGTTTAATGTCAGGTTTGGTGTGGAGAATTTCTGGGAAAATTTTGAGAGGCATCCAATACACTTGATTTTGGAAATAAAGTGAAATCTTCGTATGATTAAATGTGATAATCTCGTTCTTTTTAGTTTAATCGGTGTTTGCATATCTTGGTTTTGGTTCTAGGTTTATGTTTAATTTTATCTGGTTAAAATATATCTAAGAAATCGTAGTGATTTTTCCGGAGAGTTTACTGTATAAATTTCATACAGTTTTTTTGTTAATTATTTAATCAGGGCTTAATCAATTTCCGCCACTACTCTGTTTAGCAATATTGCTTTGTTAATATATTTTTATCCGGAAGTCCGATCAATCGTCTTTCCAGTCGGGTTAGCCTACAAATTTTATCTATTTTAATATATAACAGTTTAGTGATGAAACAATGTACTGACCAAAACACGATTAATTTTAGATTTTCTAATTAGAGGTAAACGTTTATTTATTTATTTATTTATCTTTCGCAATTATTCACCCCCTGATTGCTTATCATAGTGTGAATTGATCCTATAAAAATGTCTTATACTTAGTAACCTGACTTGTATTTTTATCCCTTCTCTAGGTTAACACGTGTGGAATTTTTCTATTTCTCTTAAGTGATTTGACTATTTTCGTTTGGGCCACTATAGAATTGGAATTATCAAATTATCAAATCTGATATAGAATTCAACCATGAATTCATAGTTCTGTCTAATTCCTCTTCAAGAAAAATAATTGACTGGAATTCTTATATTTGTCAAGATTAATCATTATACTATGCATTCATTCATCGAGCTTGTTTTTGAAGCTAATATTTTTTTGTATTAATGGAATTAATTTTATGGTTTGATCAACCAAACATGTTTGGGAATTAGTTCTCACCGTGTTTCAATTCTATGGAATGCCCAAACATAAATATTGGACTGCAATTAAATTCTACACAATTCAACATTTTATAGAATTTGAAATGAATTCCAATTATTTCAATATCTGGGATGGCCTTAGAGAAGTAGGATTTTTTTCATATAGGCATTTTTATAAATCACTGAACTTTTTGGTAAATTTGCAAAGACTTATCAACTTTGAGATAAATATACAATTCTCTCTATCATAGCGCACGTATCGGTGTGTTTTGGTTGAGCTGTAGATTCTAAAAAAATTGCTCGTGAGTCGCGAGCTATGGAAAAGCTGCCGTGAGATATGAGTTGCGGAAAAACTAAAAAGCTGTTTGGTTGAAATAGTTGTGGATTTATGTTTTAGTAGCTTCTGATGTTTGGTTACATTATTAATATGAAATTTTGCACATAACTCATTGTAATCATAAATTTTTGTAATGTTTATAATAAAATTATACAAATTTGAATTACACTACAGTAATATATTGTACTAAAATTTTACCTTTTCAAATTTTACACGAACCGATATGTTATAATAGTACGGTGGGTAATTTTTATTTAAAGTTGAACTGACAATCTGTAAAAGTTAAGGTCACCTAACTTTCCGTTTGTACTACGAAAAACTGTTACTTTTGAAAAAAAAATTAGCTTTAGAACTATTTGGTCTAGCTTTCTTACCAAGAAGCTGGTTTAAAAAGCTGAACCAAACGTAGCATACGTTCGTATGTAATACACTAGTTCATTCTTAACTTTATTATCATATTATTTGTCCTTATAGCACACACTAATTAAAACTATAAAACCACTAGAATTCTAGTGAGACGCATTGGCAGACGCGGTGAGAGGTTGTCATGCATGCCCTCATGATCCATGGCTGCATTAATTAGTTTGGATCACATTTGAGTGGGAACGCGGCGCCTTAGATTATTAGATTGTAGGGGACCCGATTCATTCGCTAGTTGGGTATATTCGCTTAAATGTCCATGTGCATCATCAAGTGGGCAGCTAGCTAGTGATCAGTCACCTGCCTTAGCTTCATCGTGCTAATGATTTAGCTAGTTATTAGTTTCATATTTATATAATGTCACACATAGTTAATCTAATAATTCATTTATATAATAGTTAGTTAGCTAGATACATACATTTAATGTAACATATCGTCAGTGGCGGAAATACAGGGGGGGCTGGGGGGCGCGCGCCCCCCCTACTGCCATGCAGCTCCCTCAGCTCTTCCTGTTCCACTTTTTTTATATATAGATAATAATAAAAATTAATTATTAATATAAATTTTTATGTTAGAATGCAGTAGAATCTCAATATGTTATCTTCTTTTTCTTAAATTTCTTTGTATTTTTATTTACCTACATGGTTTTCTCTATTTTTCATGTATACTTTTTAACTTTCTTCTAAACTGCATTGCCTTTATATATACATAACTTCCTCCTATAATAGCATATACACGTGGACAGAATTATCAAGTGATCTATAATAACCGGTTATTCATGTATTTATAATTTTATTTTAATTTTTATCTCAATTAAAATCTCAACATGCCACCCTGCCCGTTCTGACTAGGCCCCCACGTGGCCACGCCACCTGCGGCAGACGTCGGTCGTGTCCTACCGTCCTACGTTACTGCGGTCGGTGTCGCCCTGCACCGTGCATCCCTATTTATTGCATGTTTATTGCTTATTACTTCTTAGAATCTTATTTCTTAGAATCAATATAAACACGAATGGAGTAGTTCTCACAATAATAGAACTTCATGAATCAAAGAACAAATATTGAATAAAAATTAATTAATTATAAAAGTGTATTGAACCCTTGATCTTTAAATTTAGCCTCCCCTACATTTTCAGTCTAGCTCCGCCACTGCATATCGTACCATCTCATAAAGTTCGTAGAAACATATGTTATAGACTACTTACATCAGCTCATTATATTTGCTCTTAAGATCGAGTATGTATGGAGAATAGACATGCGATACAACAGTCCTAGGTGAGTTTATTTTGTAGTTGCACAAAAAAAGAGGAGATGATTGCACAAGATAGTACTTACGAACGCTCGATCCCAAGTCCATCCATCAAGATCCCATTACACCTTTGTCCAACTTTAAATAGCTGCATTTGTAGTTGCCTCATTTGTCCCATTATTGGGACTCGGTAGGGTTGAGCATTCGGTTAATATGGTTAAATCAGTTAAGAACAATTTTGGTTATAACAAAATGGCAACTGAAATTTCTTCAGCAACAATAATAACCGATCAAATTCAGTTTCGGTTTAATCAGTTAACCATAAAATGCAACAAATTGCTTCTTAGCTTAGACATACACAATTCACAATCGATTAATCGGTTAACTGCACCACACAAATCGGTTAATCAGTTAATTGCACCTCACGAATCGGTTAATCGATTAATTTACCTCACGAATCGGTTAATCGATTAATTTACCTCACAAATCGGTTAATCGGTTAATTTACCTTACAAATTGGGTAATCAGTTAACTACACCAGATAAGCTAGCTATTCAGTTCAGTTAATCGGTTAACTGCACCTCAAAACCGAACCGATCACTAATCACCGAATAGCGTATTTTTTTTAACCGAACGGATAACCGATTTAACCGACCATTTTGGTTAAATCGGTTTGGTTTGGTTAATCGGTTTCAAGTAATTTTTGCCCAGCCCTATCCCTCAGTTGAAATAGCGGAATTGTAACTTGTTTGGTCATGCAGAAACTCAATCAAACTCATAACCGTTTAAATGGAATCTTTTTCTTTTTCTTGTCTGAATATTGACCATTCCAAAGATCTTTTTGTCCATACATAAACTAAACAAATAATTATCATGTTTATCTACTCCTTTCATGCTAATATACAACTGTTTTTATCATTTAAATTTTGTCCCAAATATTACAATTTCTAATCCTAAAAGTGTTTTTTTTTTCAAAAAAAACTTCACATAATGCCTCTACCAATACTAATTATTCCACCCACAGTAGGCACCACACACTGCCCATTCCCAAATATTAATAAAGGATATCAATATATTTTTACCTTTTTTTTCTTAATATTATTGCCAAAACCTGAAAAAAAAACCTATATATACTATGAGAAAGCATTAGTTTGCCGAGTGTCACAAACACTCGGCAAACCCTAAAAATACTCGACGAAGGGTTTGCCGAGTGTCACAAACACTCGGCAAACCCTAAAAAATACTCGACGAAGGGTTTGCCGATTGTTGCACTCGGCTAACCGCACATGACAAATATTACCTCGACGAACAAGAGTTCATCGAGTGTATTTACTTGGGCAATCGGCGAACCCTTTGCCAAGTGCCAACAACTACACTCAACCAAAAAAACTAAGTTCGTGGCGTATTCATGGATGAGTTTGCCGAGTGTCAAAATTAGGCACTCAATGAAGAGAAAAACTGAAAATAAAAAACAGGACACGTGCATGACGTCATTTCGTCGAATACATTGTATGTTCTACAATTAATGAATTAAAAATAGCTATCTGAGCTAAAAAATACCAAAAAAAATTCAAGGGGTAATATATGAGATTGTATTTTGATTGTAAATTTTTTTTAAGTTTAAACAAATATTTAACCATCAATTTTCTTTCAAACCTATCTCATTTCTTCTCTAAACCCTAACTCCTCTCAAAATCTCTGATTTATAAACACTCTACGTTACAACTTTATCGACATATTTTTAAATTTTTATCACAGTATCTTCATATCATATCATAACATCATCACAAGTATAATATTTTTCAGACTTCATTTTATTTTTGTAGAATTAAAAAACTATTAAACTCCATGTTGTTGATCGAGTGTCGCAACCAATATTGTTCAAAATTTCTTTCAATTTAGTGGATAAGAACTAAAATAGACTTTAAAACATGACTATATTTTTTATATTTTTTGTTTATTATTTCATGCACTTGCATTTCAAATTTGACCTATTTTTATTTAAATCCTAGAAATACACTTAATGAAGTAAAAATAGTAATCTGACTTAAAAAATACTATTTTTTGCATTATATAAGTTATGTTATAAAAAATTTCAAGTACAAACAAATATCTAATCATCAAATTGCTTTCAAATATAACCTATTCATTCACTAAAACATATCTTCTCCTTTGATAATCTCGATTTTCTAAACATCCTATATAATAATTTTCTCAAAACCTTTTAATTTTTTATCATAGTATCTATGTATCATATCATAACATCATGATAAGTCTTATGTTTTTTGGACTTCATCTGATTTTTTTAGAATTAAAAACTATTAAGGTCTACGTCGCCGATAGAGTGTCGCAACCTAATTTTTAAAATTTATTTCAATTTAGTGCATAATAACTCAGAATATACTAAGAAATATGAATATGATTTTTCTATAATTTTTGTTTCATTATTTTAAGCACTTGTAGTTCAAATTTCACCTATTTCAATTTAAATCATAAAAACATACTTAATGAATTAAAAATAGCAAACTTAACTAAAAAAATGTGAAATTTTTTACATGAGATAATATATGTTTTTTTTGAGTACATGAAAATTTTCAAGATAAAACCAAACAGAAAAAACACATACCATCGAAACAAAGTTCACACACACAAAAACAATTAATAGGTTTGCCGAATATTTTTTAAAAAACACTCGGCAAAACCACTGTCTTTGCTGAGTGTTTTTTTAAAAGCACTTGGCAAACCCGATTTTTTCCATGCAAGCACGCCTTTAGTAAGTCCGTTACTACCATTTTTTGTCGAGTGTATTTTTAAAAACACTCGGCAGCTATTTGGTTTGCCAAGTGTTTTTAGTTTGTCAGAGTGTTTTTTTTGAAAACACTCGATAAGCTCAGCTTTACCGAGTGACCGAAGTAATGCACTTGGCAAAATTTGAGGCAATCAGCAAATTTTGTTTTTTCGTAGTGATACGAGGACTGAGAATTGAGAAAGTATTGTATAATACCATGACAACAGCTATGAATAATTGATAAGATCGATCGTACATGATTGGTTCGCAAACTGAAATAAGCAGCTCTCGCTCCGTCGAACTTGGAACTTGGAAGAGATAACAAAATTAAAAGCAGCATGCGCGAATGATTGGTTGGAGAGTGTGAAGCTAAGGACCGATCATTAACTATTGCTTAAGTACACAGACCCCGGCCGGAACTACTGTACATATATATATATATATATATATATATATATATATATATATATAATTAACAAATGGTACGTACGTGCCCAGTTCTGACCAGGGCCGTTCCTGGGCCAGTGCGAGAGGGGCAACCGCCTAGGGCCCAGAAAAGTTAGGGACCCCCAATTTATATGTGTGTATATAATTTAGTATTTTTATGCTCTCTACATCAAGTTCCACAACCCAAAAATGGCCTAGCATGTAGCACAACAAATATACAAATTAGAACTTTGCGTAGCACGACATCGTCTTAGTCCAATGTAGCACACTAGCAGTTTAGTATGGGCAAATGCAAGCTAACTAGGCAGGCATGCACTGACGCTTGTCCTCCTGTGATATCGCCCAAAATCCTCGCCTGCTCACTCAGCAACCTAAATCCCCTATTTGTAGGCTCACGATGGCACGACTCCCACTATGGCCACACCACAATGGGCAATGAATAATGGATGAGCAAGGCTTCCGTCGCCTCAGCTACTCCACCGGAGCCTAAAGCGCTAGTGAGTGGTGACCGGTCCAAATCCCATCCTAAATTCTAATCTCTTGAATAGTCGGTGCTAGGCTGGTGGATGGTAGCGACGATAGTTATGCCCTTGCGGTGAGCTATGCGAGCGACCGACTGACGACATGGTAGAAGGCGATACTATCAATTCACCGATGCTCACCTATTGACACTGTTCGTTGCTAATACCCTTGTATGTCTACCGTACGATTCACCCACCTGATAAAAATAGATCGAAAGGCGCCTAATTTTTTTCCCCTAGGGCCCGCACATTGCTAGGAACGGCCCAGTTCTGACGCGCCAACATGCAACATGCATGTCTAGTATGGTCTATGGATGGCCAATTTATTTTGAGGGAGACAAGACAGCAATGGCGTACGTAAGAGACAGTACTAGCTTTCGGTGCAGTGGTACGTGGACCTAACAACCGACGAGCTGAGCTAGGGCGATAGGCGTGTAACTGTGTGCGTAATTTGCTGGTGAAATTAAACATGTGTCTCAATCTTTTATGTTCCAAGATAGAAGGTGGCACATGCTAACATGCGCGCACATTGCATGTGTGCGGCTGTTACTACGTACTTACTATAGGTTGTGGTCCAAATCTAAGGTCCAACATAACTGGGGCTAGCAACAAGCCGCCGCTCCGCTCGACCGACCGGCCAAGCGAGCCAAAACACAGGGTCGATTGAGCCTCAAGCCTACTCGGTTTGAGCCTCAAGACTAGTGGCGAGTGGTAGTTTCTAGCGATGGCTTCTTACAAGTAGGCTGTGAGCGACCATGCAAAGATTCACAACATTAGTGCGTGCCCTAATTAAGTGGGCAAGTGGGCTTTGTTGTTGGACTTCTCTAGTCTCCATACTAGTAGACATGGGTCGCTGCTGCCGGCGCTCACGAGTTAGTTCGGCTCGGCTAGCTACTGACTCGACTCGATCAAACTTAGTCCGACTCACGAGTCTTAAACCAAACTGACAACGTTAAATCTAACTCTAAGAAATTCGGAATCCAAAGCCATGGATAGATCGAAAGTATATAATTCCTAACTAGTTTTTATTTTAGACTAAAAATAAAAATTTAAGCTATTTTATCGTACTATACAAACCATAAATCTAACATAAATAAATCTTAGAGTTAAGAAACGTATCAAACACCCTAAGTAAAATGGACATTAATGCAAGCTAGCTAGCTTTGGTGGCTAAGAGATAACTAACGTATCCCCGTATATATGTGGTTTTGTGCCACGGGGTGTAACTACTAGAGCAGATAAGGATATATGGATATGTACCATCAAAGTTTATAAATTATCTATATTTTTACCAGGATAGTAGAATATAAATATACGTACCTGTTGATTTTTGCACATGTAAAATATTTTCATTCATAATTCAGCAAACACAATTATAACAATTCTTCTATATTAATATATATTATGTCATGTGCAAATATATTCTACCACTTCATATTTTAATTATTTTTTATCTCTCTAAAATCTGTACCACTAACTTTAGTATTGTTAAGTTCCTGTATTTATATATACACACACACATTTATTTATTCCTTAGGTAGGGATGAAAATAAGTTCATGTATGCATAGACCGACTAGTACGGTACGTGACATATACATGGAATGATATATATATATATGTGTGTGTAGGGCGGGAATTTTTTATAATAATTATTATTAGTAGTATTTTGTAAATTACAAATATGGATAGTGCAGTGTGCTCAAAAATTACCTCTGTAGAAAAAACATTCGTCGTGTCAAAATCTGAACCATCAAAAGAGGCTTTATTTCTTGCGTACATCACGGCAGCTGCTCTGTTAGGTAGTTAACTGAAGCTATCTGTAGGAACCTGAGATGTGAGGGATGACGATAAAGACCCGAAACCTAATATTCGACGGGGAAAAACTCTATTAGAAAAAACATGAGATGTAAGGGATGACAATAAAGAATTGTTAGCTAGCATATAGCCGCTTAATTAACATAGCCAGGTGAGAGGCAGTGGAGCCAGGGAGTAGAAGACCTAAGACGGCGGTGGCCAGGCATGTGACGATGATGTCAGACCGGCAGTGACGACGTACTATCGTCCCTCATCTATAACCGTGGTCACCGGTGACTCCATTAATAGACCAACTCCTCCACCTTCTCTAGATTCACTTGATTTACTTAGTTATTGGGTATGGAGACTCGACAGGTTCCCCATACACGCGCGTGGACGGGATGGGAAAAAACCTTCTCCGTATACGGGACGGGGATAATGATGGGAAAAAACCTTCCCCGTATATGGGACGGGGATAAGGATGAGAGATTTTCATAGCTCCGGGTATGAGAACGAGGTAATCAAACTTGGTGGGGTAGATCCGTTGCCATTCCTATATGGGCCAATCTATATTCAACAACGTGCTCTTGTATAGATCAATCAATACTAGTTTAAAAGAAGCTAGTTGTGACAAGTCTGTCACCACACCACTTATTCCCACAACAAATTAAAACTCTTCAGTTTCAGTTTCATTATCTCTATTTGAATGATGTTATCTTAATATTGTATTTTTTTCCTATTGCAGCACACGGAAACTCATATAGTAAAATAAAATTTAGGTATTTTGAAAAATATATTTCTAAATATAAGAATTGAGATGTTCATTATCTCGTCAGCTATATTGTTTTTTTGGTCTTCAACAATATTTCTAAATCACCTTTTCCTTCTCTGAAAAGTAGGAACTCCCTTTCTAATTCCCTTTAAAATATATGAATTAAGATTACAAGAATACTATTGATTTTTAGGAATCATGCATCAAAGTTTAGGATAAAATTTATACGAAGTTTTAGGGAAAATACGAATTCTCTTTGATGCTCTAATGAGCTGACTATATTTGTAAGCTAGAGAGTTAATTTTCGGCATTATATTTTTGTACGTAGCAAACATGTATGTGGCGAGAAATGCTATGCTCCGATGCACTCAATATTGATTTTTTTAAATTAGTATTTTTTTAAAAAAATTCAAATTTGTATTGCGGATTCCGAAAATTGTAAAAATAGCATTTGGTCGGCCAACCATCGGCCAACTGATGCCACATGGCAGCCAATCGGCACTTGATCGGCCGACTAGCGCCACATCAGCGCCAGTCAGCCGATGGGTGGCCGACTAGCGCCCGGCCGCACCGCGCCGCGCTCCCGTCGCGCCGCACCACGCCAGCACACCCCCGCACCCGCCGGCCCCCGCACCTCCCGTGCTGCGCCCCACGCTCCCACGCCCGCATGCCCCGTGCCCCCACACCACACGACCCCTCGCCTCCCGCGTCCACGCGCGCCCCCGCGCCCGCCGCCTCTTGGCTCCCGCCCCGCGCGCTGACGTGGCGTCAGTCGGCCGATCAAGTGCTGACTGGCTGCCACGTGGCACCAGTCGGTCGATGGTTGGCTGAGCAGATGCTATTTTTGATTTTTTTTTAAATCGCTATACAAATTTTATATATTTTAAAAATAATACTATTTAAAAAATTCCTCAATCTTCCGGTGAAGGGGTTGAAAAAAAAAACGATAATGCTTGCAATCGCACGTCCACTAGTATAAAGTTCATTTGACTTGTGTTATTTTTTTCTAGAAAAAAGTATCTTCTGTTTTCTATCTCCAAATAACGTACACTATTATTAAAAAAACATTTCATTTTCCATTCAATTATTGTGATAAAAAATTACATCCCATTAAACATGAAAATAGTTTTATCAGTTCTATTGCTGACAGTAATTTGAAACATATAATGTCTTAGATGAAATGTAGTGAAGCATACAGCCAATGCAACATTATGTTTCACCTATTTAATATTAATGTTTCGATACATTTCCCTCAGTCCCAAATTACAATGATGTCTAGATCGACTTTAAAGTTCATTTGACTTGTGCTATTTTTTTTCTAGAAAAAAGTATCTTCTGTTTTCTATTATTAAAAAAGAAAATGTGGTTGCATTCCTGGCCGTACGTCTTAGCAACCAAGTTTAATTTCCAACAACATAGCATTCCACAGCAATTATGTGTTTGGACGAGCGGCTAAAATTTTTTCCCGTCACATTCAATATTTAAATACTATTTTAGAGTATTAAATGTAGACTATTTACAAACTAATTCATAATCGGAGGATATTTGCGAGACAAATCTAATAAGCCTAATTACGCTATGATTTGACAATGTGATGCTACAGTAAACATTTGTTAATCATAAATTAATTAGGTTTAATAAATTCGTCTCGTGAATTATCCTCCGACTATACAATTATTTTTATAATTAGTTTAGTCTTTTAAATTAATGTCCAAATATTGATAAATTTTAGCCCTACGATATGACATGCTCCCTAATTAACAAGCTAGCTGGATGCATGCATATATGGTGTTGGTTGCCCGGACTCCAGGCTAGCTTTGCATTCCTGGCCGTACGTATGACCAACCAAGTTTCTAACAAAACAATTATCTAATTAATTAGCAAGCTAGCTAGATGCATGCATGGCGTCGCTAGCTACTGCACCGGGCCGGCCGGGACTCCAAGCTAGCTTTGCATTCCTGGTTTTGCCAAGTGCGCTAGGATTTACCGAGTGCATTTCATCGGGCATTTCACAAACTAAACTTGTCCGAGTGTAGCTCAAATTACATTCGGCAAAATTTTAATACTTTGTGATAGTGCATGTTTGCCGAGTATCACGTCAAAGGCACTCAACAAATCATTTGAAAAAAAGAAAGATCATCGGAAGTCCTACAGATGTTATAACGGTCCGAGTGTCAAATTCGGTACTCGGCAAAGTTGGGCGCCACGTGTACAAGTGAAATATTTTACCGAGTGTTATTTAAAAATGCACTCGGCAAATCTCAAGTACCTATTATTTCATGTGAGATCATAATTTAAGTCCATATTACATTTTAAACATATTTTGAAATTGATTTTTTACAGTTATAATTCAATATTTTTTAATCCATGAAAAATGTTCATATTTTTCTGAGTGAGTTTGCTATTTTTAAATAATTAATCATGTTTCTAGGATTTAATTCTAAGTAGGTCAAATTTAAACTGCATGTACATAAAATAATGACTAATAAATTGTAGAAAAATCATATTTATGTTCATGAGCCCATTTTTAATCTTTTAGCACTAGATATAACTAAATATTAAAAAAAAATAAGTTGCGACACTCGATTGGCAACGTGGAACACCAAGGTTTTTTAATTATAGAAAATTAAATTGAAGCCTTAAAAATATGATACTTGACATGGTGTTATTATACCATACATATATATTGTGATAAAAATTTCATAATGTTTCGATAAAGTTTTCATGTACGGCGTTTGGAAATTTTTGTTTGAACTTAAAACTTTTTGTACTACTAAAACTCAATGTATTTTATACCATGCCAAAAATTGCCATTTTTAGGGATAGTTTGCCATTTTTTGTTAATTAAATTTCTTTACAGGATTTTAATCGAAAGATCCCAATTTTGAACTACAAGTGACTTAAATTTATTTATTTGAACTTAGAACTTTTTCTAGGATGAAAACTCAGTGTATATTATATCATGCCAAAAATTGGAATTTTTTACTGTATTTTTCTATTTTAGTTTTTGTTTCAAAACAAATTAAAAACCTTTGCCGAGTACAAATAGCCTTGGCACTCGGCAAAGAACAATTAAAAAACCTTTGTCGAGTGCCTACTAATATAGCACTCGACAAAGAAGTTTTAAAAATATAAAAAACATTCGCCGAATGCCTCCAAATTTGGTACTCGGCGAATGCCTTTTAGGGTATGAAATCAAATAGATCTGGGCGCATCGGTTATTGTGCGCCCGACTGCGGGATAGCCCGCACCCACCCCAGATAGCCGCCCCGCCACCCCTAGCCGCCGGCCCCACCGTCCCCGGCCGCCGTCCCCCTCGCCCCGCCGTTGCCGACCACCGGCCCCCCTCGCCCCTGCCGTCGGCCGCCACCCCTGCTCGCTCTGGAAAAAGATGGCCGGTCCCCTCGTCCCGACCTCGTCTCGCCTCCGGTCAATTTTTTTGTAACAACATTAATTTGTAATGCAATATTTAATTGCCATGTATAAAATATAATTTGCCATGTTTAATTGCATGTTTAAAATATAAATCCATGTTTAATTACATGTAAAATTTGCCATGTTTAATTGCCATGTTTAAAACATAATTCCATGTTTAATTATTAAAATGCAATTCCATGTTTAATTGTATATTGTGTAATGCAATACCATGATTAATATGTTTAATTGTAAAATGATTAATGCAATGGCATGTATATATCTTTCTAATATACATGTTTTAGAAATTTTAATGTAATCTTTGTAATATCTTTTTATGTTTTAATGGTTATGTTGATTAACATCTTGTGTATGTGGATGCCGGCCATTGTGCCGTGATATATATGTGTATGTTCGGAAGAGTTACGGTTTGGAATATGCATGTCTTTGCATATCTGTGGCCGTAACTGTTTCGAACTGTCCACGTTAGGACAACAGGAGGATTCAAAGATTGAGCTCGTTTTCATGCCATGTTCCAATTCTACCTAGGGTTTTGGCATCATCTCCCCATTGTTCTCCGAACGCACATCCTCTTGGTATGTTACCGAGACGTGTGTTTGTAGAACAACGGGGAGGTGCTGTCGAAATCTTGGGTCGGATCGGAACAGAACATGAAAACGAGCTCAATCTACACATTCTCTAGTGGGATTAGGACCTATCTTTACCTATTAGACATTTAGATGCATCTCGTTTCTCTCTAACCCCTAAACACGAGTGTTGTTTCCTAGTTTAGTACAAGATGGATGATCGTGAGTGGATGTACACGGGTCGCCCTAGTCAGGCTGAGGTGGCCATGGATTGGATCAAGAACACTGAAGTATTCTTAGAGACAACATTTGATAGGCAGAATGTACGTGACAAGACCTGGTGTCCATGTAGTCGGTGCGAGAACAAGTGCCGACAAACAAAAGAGGCCATTGATAAATACCTCTGCAAATATGGGTTTATGAAAAACTATACCCATTGGACGTACCATGGTGAGTCCCAGCGTCCTAGAGACGAGGCGTTGCGACAGCGTATGGACGATGATGAGGGCTGGAGGAGGCAAGAGACATGGGCTCTATTTGATGGGCGACAACACCATTGATCCCCGTAGTACCCCCTCTCTGTCTGAAGTGAGAGCTCAGAGCTCGGCCTCCGGTCCAGGTATACGCCCTCGCCAAGACACATCCATATGTCTAATTGCCGAATTATAGATTAGTTCAATTTCATCAATCATCAAACCTTTCAATTTTTTTGTTTCGGAACGCTAATGACTCTACATTAATGGTTTGTAGGCCCGATTGGATGAACAAGATTTACAAATGGCCGAGTGGTAGGCCCAGATGAAGGCTAGGATGCAGGCCCAGATGCATCAGTTTTTTGCGCAGATGGGTGGATCTTTTTCAGGTCAAATGGGCATGCCTCAGTCACCACATGCACCCTTCTTACCTGCACTTCCTCACCCTCAACCATCTCCGCACACTCCACAAAGCGGCAATGTGAATTTCTAATATTGTTTTTTTGTCGTTATTGTTATATACAATTGTGCTAAATATTTTCTTTTTTGCAGTTTCAATCATTGACATCAGGATCGAACACGCATCCATCTCCGCACACTGGACAGATGGACAGAGCAGTAATTTGTGATACTGTTTTCTGAGCGTTGAAGTTGTGAACTCACTTGTGAATTGTCAACTTGTGTCCTAATGTGAACTTGTGATAACTTATGAACTTAGCCGAGTGTGATGAAATGTGAACTTGTGAACTTGCGATGAAATGTGGTTTGGTGAGAAATTTGTGATGAAATGTGATTTGATGAGAAATATGTGATGAAATGTGAATTTTGTGATGAAATGTGAATTTGTGATGAAAGTTGTGATGAAATGTGAATTTTGGAATGTATTAATGTTGTGGGAATGCATTGCATAAATGAAAAAAATAAAAAAAATATTTGTCGAGTGTAACACTCGGCAAAACCCCCTAAAACGCACATAAACGCACCACGTGGCACGAGTCTATGCGTTCTGGACGGTCTTTGTCAAGTGTTTTTTAAGTGGCATTCGGCGAAGCCATGAGCCACATGTCCTTGCATGCGTGGCTTCACCGAGTGCTACGTGGGGCACTCGCATGCTACTGCACCGGGCCGGCCGGGACTCTAAGCTAGCTTTGCCTTGTTGCTCTCTGTCCCTGGCACCGGCACCGGCACATGTATACCTATAAATACATGCCCACCTCTTGTGCAGCGGCTGCATATATGCATGCCCAACTCAAGATCGAGATAATCTTCATCTTCAAACAGAAATTAAACGGCCAAATGGATTCCGAAATGGTCGTAAGCTACTTCCAAGGCAGGAGCATCCTCATCACAGGATCAACCGGGTTTCTTGGCAAAGGTACGTACTTTAATAAATTTGAGAGGAGGCCCATGATATTTATATATTTATGCATGCATGCGTGCAGTATGCTGGATGGTTGGTGTTTTGATGTGATGCGTGCATTGTATTGTGTTGTGCAGTGCTGGTGGAGAAGATACTGAGGGTTCAGCCTGATGTCAGGAAGCTCTACCTCCTGGTTCGAGCAAACGACGTTCAATCCGCCACACGCCGCCTTCAGAACGAGGTCAACTGTTTCTTATGTTCTATTCTAGCCTAGCTTACCGTTAATTTCTTTAATTTGTGCAGTCCGATCGAGACAGCAGCGGGGATATACATATCTGATATCTCAGCAAGTATAGAACATACATAGAACAGTTTGTACCCTCAAACGGGGCCCTGGATTCTTCTGGCAATCTTTCGTTGAAATGGCATTGTGATACTTTCAGGTGACAGGGAAGGAGATCTTCCAAGTTCTGAAAGAAAAGCGTGGTGTCGGGTTCGAGAGTTTCATCCAAGAAAAAATCTGTCCTTTGGCAGGAGATATAATCTACGAGAACTTGGGGTTAGATTCTGCCAAGCTGACAGAGCTGTCCAAGGAACTCGACATCATCGTCAACGGTGCGGCGACTACAAATTTTTATGAAAGGTATGATCACAGATTACTTAGAAAACATAAACTGGGATGAAATAATTTGTCAGGATCTGCCGGATCGAGTGACGGCTCTCCGGCTTTGCAGATATGACGTGGCTTTTGACACGAATGTCTTTGGAGCCAAGAACATCTGCGATTTCGCAAAGAAATGTACTAAACTTAAGATGCTGCTTCATGTTTCAACAGGTATGGAGTTGTTAGAGTATAAACTGAATTGCTAGTCTTTCATTATCGACTTAAGTTTTTGAGTTTTATCCTGTCAGTCAAAAGATAACACTTGGATATTCTGAATTCTGATGACGCAATGACCTGAACAGCCTATGTAGCTGGAGAAAAAGAGGGACTGATACAAGAGAAACCATTCTTGATGGGTGAAACACTGAGGGAAGGAACACACTTGGACATCGAGTCCGAGCTAAATCTGATCAAGGAAACCAGGAGAGAGATATTGGCAAACTGTTCTTCAGAAATAACTGAGAAGAGAACCATGAAGGAGCTGGGGCTCAAGAGGTCAGCCACAACTCTTGGAAACTGTTTATTCAGTCCAGAAATTCATTAAGCTTCTGTTGATCTTCTAAAATTCTAGGCAATACATGTAGTGAATAATTAATGCTCTCCAAAAACATTTTTCGAGAAATCCAAGCAAAAAATGGGTCAGTGTAGTTCCAGTTTGACTTTTTGTTTAATTACTGGTATACCGCAGCATCTTCCTCAAAGCTGCCAAAATTATTGCTTGTTTATGTGAACAAAGGGCGAGGCATTTTGGGTGGCCAAACACCTACGTTTTTACCAAGGCAATGGGGGAGATGATGCTCGGCCACCTCCGCGGCGACCTTCCGGTGGTCATCGTCCGGCCGAGCATCATAACCAGCATCCTCAAGGAGCCATTGCCCGGATGGATGGAAGGAATCAGGTGTGCAACACAAACTCAACCAAGAACTTGTACATCTTCCCTCTTCAGGCCAACTGAATTGATCCATGCATCACTGAACATGTATGTTCTCTTCGTTTGCAGGACGATCGACTCGGTGATCATCGGTTACGCCAAGCAGGCCCTGTCATTCTTCCTCGTGGATCTTGAACGGATAATGGACGTGGTGAGTTGACAAGTTATCTGAGATGAAACTCGATCAGACTTAAGTAGTTAACCATGGCGTGCGTGGCGGCCGGACTGTGTGTGTGTCGATCAGATACCAGGGGACATGGTGGTGAACGCCATGATGGTGGCCATGGCAGCGCACTCGGAGGAGCGCGCGCAGACCATCTACCACGTGACGTCGTCGCTGCGCAACCCGGCGCCGTACGCGATCCTGTCGGACACCGTCCACCGCTACTTGTTCGCCAACCCGCCGCGGACGGCCAACAACGGCGGCGAGCCCGTCCGGCTGCGCAAGATGCGCTTCTTCAGCTCACTCGCCAGCTTCCGCCGCCACATGGACATCAAATACAAGCTTCCCCTCGAGGTCAGTCTGCCTTGTGATCTTACGATCTTTGACCTACTAAAATCTACACTAAAAATTTGTTCAAAGATTCAAAAGCTTTGGTCCCAAAATCAAGTTGCATGTACGGATCGCGCAGGTTCTTGGCCTGGTGAACATTGCTCTGTGTGGCATGTTTTCGCGGCGCCACGACGAGCTGAGCAGGAAGTACAGGTTCGTGATGCTGCTGGTGGAGCTCTACGCGCCATACACTCTGTTCAAAGGGTGGTAAGCACTGCACACACTGTCAAAGCTGATGATGCATTTAGCAACTCAACATTTTGCTTAGTAGTTTCTAGTCATGGCGCCAATCTTTCGTTTCTTTTCTCGATCGTCTGCAGCTTCGACGACATCAACACGGAGAGGCTGAGGATTGCGATGGGGAAGGAGCAGAAGAACGCGGGAGAACACTACTTCGATTTCGACCCCAAGTCGATTGATTGGGAAGAGTATTTCTACAGGGTTCACATCCCCGGTGTAATCAAGTATCTGTGTGACTAATGAACTCACGGAGGCATCCGTTTCTCGTCTTAGCTCTTATCATATATACATCCAAATCTGTATATGATTTGTAGGAATATACCGGTTGCTCTCTTATTTTCATATAATCAATATCATGCATAAGGTTATAAGTGCGTGATTACATACTGCCTTAGTGGCAAGACTTGCAAAAGAATATATGTAGTCAAGTGGCTCGTTGCAGGTATACTACTTGCAATGGAGTTCTATATTGAGCCTGTTGGATCCTAGATATTATGCATGGGATTGAGGAAGATTGTCTATATATGATTCGACGGAAAAAAGTGTGTTTCTTAGTCGAATTTCCCACCGTAGGTAGGATCTATATAGCAAGGCTATTGAGCTTAGCTGGGCAATCACTTACCAGGCCTGCTCTGAATCTTTGTTAGTATACGCAGTTTAATCTTGTGCGCAAGCTCATTTTCTGTAATGCAGCTGATAGTTTTCTAGCTTTCACGGTTGAGGGTGTGTTTGGTGGAGTTGTGGCCGTGGAAAAAAAATTACTGTAGGCTGTGGAATGCCAGCTGTAAGAAAGCTGAAAGCTGTTTGACTGAGAAAGCTGTGAAGAAGCTGTTTTGAACTGTGAGTTGTGTAAAAAGTTTGTAATGCCCTATCTTGTAGCGACCCGTCCAGGGACTCGGAAATACCATCGAGCGGGACGAGCCGATACTTCATCGAAGACGAACAATATCGCCGTTGACATTGTTCCATTCGACAATAGTACAATACAGAAGGAAAAATTACAATAATTAAATATGACAAAAGCTGCTAAAGAGGCATACCTCGCAGCAACAATCATTACAAAAACACAGCGGAAGCATTTCATCACTCAAACATGTACTACTATCCAAACACCACTTGGGGACTGGGCCCGAAACCCTAATATTCTATATCTTCATCGGCAACAACTTCATCTTCACCTTCAAGATTCTTGACGTCACCCGAAGATTAGCAAACTCTGGTGTGGGGGTGTAAAACAACAAGGGTGAGTACTCAAGAGTACTCAGCAAGTCTTAGAAGTAGTATAGATGCAGGATACAAAGAGCGGCTATAGTTCTCAAGGGAATATTTATAGTTTATAAATTTTAAGTGCTTAATACCCACAGATAGAGGTCCCAACCTCTAACCGTTCCCACATAAAGTAGCAATAGTTCAAAAGCTAATTAAACTCTCACATTCTCACCAACCGGGACTGCTTTGCAACAAATCCCAACATCATTTTCTATCAATTCCACAAGTCACATCTTTTCATCAATTCCACATATCACGACCATCATCTTATCATCATAACTGTTGGACCGGAAACGGCGACCAGAGGGGGGGTGAATGGGAGCTTTTAGAATTTCTGGCTAAAAACTAGCCTTCGGTTTCAGTTCTGTCTTCTGCGGAACAGGCTTCGAACACTACCTTCGAAGGTCTGGTTCGGAGGTACTTCGACACCTTCGAACACAGGCTTCGGAGGAGCAAAAGTTCGAAGCCAAGAAGACTTCGCTCCACTTACAACCCTCGAAAATCTACTCTGCTTAGTCAGTGCAGGCTCCGCACACAGGGTGCTTCGAGCAGGCTTCGCACTTCACCCTTCGCAAGAGTGGACAGCACTCTGAGGACTTCGACCAAGTACTTGACAGCAGCAACTGGTGCTGAGCTTCGTACACGAAGGTCTACACGCACACAAACAGACTACACTAGGGGCTTCGACACAAGAAGCAAAACGGGCAATAATCAGGGCTTCGCTAGTAAGCAGCGAGGTCACGCCTCCTGTTACACAGAGCGAATGCACACTGACAAAACACACCTCGCACAAAAACAGGCTTCGCCTCAACAGGCTTCGGTGCACTACAACAGGCGAGGTATGTAACGCGAGCTCAAGCAAAAAGCACAAAGAAGCAGGGCTTCGCCGCTTGAACAAGGAACACAAAAATGAACTCTCTGGATGTATTACAATCGAAGTATGTGGCTACAGGAGCTCAACAGTAAATGCTCAAAGTGTTAAATGTTACCTACCGAGCCCCCATATTTATAGCCCACAGTTCACCCAAAGAAAATGACTACACTACCCCTAGGGTTTACAAAAGATTTGTCTCTACAGAACTAAGGGGTACAAAAGGCAGTCCACCTTTATTTTGGAGGCTTCTCTGTCAGCTTTGCAGAGGGGGACAGTGTCAGCCTTTTACAGAACAGACAGTGTCAGCCTTTGCAGTCTTTGACCTTCTGGAATCCTCCCTTCGCACGCGAGGGTGCGGTAGCTTCGGTGAGAAGCCTGAAGCCAGATGGCCTTCGCTCCACCGAAGTCAGTCTCCGATACACTGATGGTTTTGAGTCGAAGCCGTCAAAGCTCTTGGGCCTTCGCACCAACACCTCCGGAGTGGACCACCACGGCTTCGCAGCTTCACCCAGCTCGAACTCCGTCAGTCCGTGTACCGAAGCCATGCAGGCCGAAGCACCACAAGACAACCTCACTCCGGAGCTACCCTTGCTCCGAAGCCTTTCACACTCCGAAGCCCCACCTTCGGAGTACCACCCTTCGAAGTCCCTCCTTCGTCCAAGGCCTCCGCATGAAGCATTACATGAGCACTTCGTCGCAGTGTCTCTCCCCGAGCACACTCCTCGACGAGCCTCACCCGGACCATGCCTTCGATGCGCCTCGACTTCTGAGACCTTCGTCGGGTACCTTCGAATGTCTCCCTCCGGAGCACACTTCGAACACCTTGCCTCCGCAGAGGACTTGATCCAACCAACTCCGAAGTCACTCCATTCGGAGTACCTTCGAAGTGCCTCACCTCCGAGGACTTTGTCTCGGAGTACCTTCAGTCGGAGCCACGCTCCGCACTCTCTGCCTTCACCTGGCACGCCTCGACCCGAGGACCGACCCGGACCACCTTCGTAGCCACCGTGACGGAGCTCCCCGCTCCCCTGGCATCAAGCCTCCCTCTTGACCCAGGTTCACCTGCTGCGAATCTTGTCCGTCGCCTCCGAAGTCCCTGCGCACCACCGACAAACAGACAAGTGTATCCAGTACTCCGGAGACCTCTCCGGGTTAGCAATCTCCGGCACACACTCCGGTGTACCGCCCAAAGTACCGAACCCTTCGGTACGAACCCAGTCATCGTGTACTGTCGGACCCCTCCGACGAGCACACTCCGCTGCACAGCTGCAGCAAGCAAACACCGAACACACTTCGGTGAAACCACCTCCGAACACCCTTCGGAGGTACCACCTCCGAAGCCCCTCCGGAGGTACCCTTCGAACAGAGGGTAAAATCCTGTCAATCACTCATCACAAAACACCGAAACCAACCCTTGGTTTCTCAATCTCCCCCTTGATGAGTGCATTGACAACCAAAACGAAGTCCAAGAAAATGTAAAAATATTCAGCACACAAGTGACCATAAAAACTCAGAAAAGAGCCAAATCATGTCACTTGATAAAAGAATTTTCCTCCCCCTTTCTCAAAAGAGTAAAAAGCCCCTTCGGCAATAAAAACTCCCCCTGAGTTAAATTTTCCCTTTGGCAATAAAAAACTTCTCCCCCTTTATGTCAAATTTCTCCCTCTTTGAAATTATACCCCCTTGCGGCAGAGAACGAAGCAAATCTCTCCGGAATTTCTCCCCCTTTGGCAATGCAAGCATCAAGGAGCATGTAAAAGATGCAAAGTTTCGAATTGATCAGAATTGCAAAGACATATGGAGCAAAAATATGCCAATATTAATACCAATGACCATGCGCTCAGCTCAAATTAATATTCTCTAAAAACATGATGAAGCATGTGAATTTATCATTTTTGGAATAAAAGCATCACCACTTAGTCAAGGAAACTAGACAAGTAAGAGCAAGGACTGCGCAAAGCTAGTCAATCTCTACTCTAGACAGACAAGTCCAGTTCAAAAGGAGCTTGAAAAGCAAACTTGATAGACAATGAATTTTGTTGTTCTTTTCTTAGTGCCAGGGGTTATTTGTTTGTCCACCTTATTCTTTCCAATCTGGCCAAGCCTAGGCATGAAAGCCATAAGAAGCTTAAGGCAAAGATTTTGGTATACACTACACTATTCCAGTTCAGACCAATGTGCAATGGTAAGCAGTCTAGAATAGGGTAGTGCGACAAACAAACCCACCTGGATCTTTTTACTTGAAACATGAAAATCATGGAATTTTTGATTTTAACTAAGTGAACCAATGTTTGGCACTTTATGAATATCCATGAAAATGTAGAACAGTTTTCAAGTTGCAATTTTT
The DNA here is from genome assembly GCA_019279435.1 of Zizania palustris. Classification (NCBI taxonomy): domain Eukaryota; kingdom Viridiplantae; phylum Streptophyta; class Magnoliopsida; order Poales; family Poaceae; genus Zizania; species Zizania palustris. The sequence goes on from JAAALK010000290.1 coordinate 13,739,553, forward strand.
AGCATCCAATGAACAGTGTCTCGCTGTCAAGCAGATAAAAGATAGCTAAAACAGTCCTGCCGAGACATGCTAGATTCAAGACTAAGCAGTGAGCAAGTTTTTACTTTGAAAATAAAACATCATGCTCATGAATGTTCTAGATGAATTAAAGAGAGCTGAGCTGACACGATTTCATGAATTAAAAGCAGGCATATAAGTGCAAAATATATAAATGCAATTTCAGCACAATTAGACAAAGGCACATCCATCTAAAACAGCTCCCCCTCACAAAATGCCGTAAGGGTGACAAATGCCAAGTTCCCCACGTAAGTAAGCAAATCGAGAAGCATCGAGGGGTTTTGTAAAAATATCGGCAAGCTGGTGTTGGGTATCAACATATTGAAGTTCAATATCACCCTTCTCATTGTGATATCTGAGAAAGTGATACCGTACATCAATGTGTTTGGTTCTGGAGTGCTGAACCGGGTTGTTTGCAATACAAATAGCACTAGTGTTATCACAGAAAAGTGGAACACTCTTATAATCTAACCCGAAATCTCGCAAAGTGGAAACCATCCACAAAATCTGAGAGCAACAGCTAGCTGCAGCAACATATTCGGCCTCAGCCGTTGATTGTGCAACACTAGACTGTTTGCGGGAAGACCAGCAAACCAGAGAGGTACCCAGAAAATGACAAGTACCAGAGGTACTCTTTCTATCAATTCTACACCCAGCAAAGTCCGCATCAGAATAACCTCGAAGACATAAAGAAGAAGACGCTGAATACCATATGCCAAATTCAAGGGTGTGTTTGAGATACCTTAGAATACGCTTAACCGCTTGGCGGTGCGAAGCTCGTGGTGAAGCCTGAAAACGAGCGCACAGACACACTGCGAAGTGTATGTCCGGCCTCGTGGCAGTCAAGTAGAGGAGGGAGCTGATCATGCTCCGAAACTCCTTCTGATCTATGGCTTCTCCATCTTCGTCAGGGTCCAATGCTACAGATGTAGCCATTGGAGTGGCGAGGGGCTTCGCATCGGACATATCAAACTTCTTGAGCAGGTCCTTGGTGTACTTTGTCTGGTGAACGAAAGTACCTTGTTTGCTTTGCTTGATTTGCAAACCAAGAAAAAAGGTGAGTTCACCCATCATTGACATTTCAAATTCCCTGCTCATGGTATCTGCAAACTCGGCAACCAAAGCATGAGAAGAGCCACCAAAGATGATATCATCCACATAAATCTGAACTAGGAGGAAATCTTTGCCATGCTTGAGAGTAAACAAAGTTTTATCAATAGAGCCCATCAAATACCCTCGCTCAAGCAGAAAAGACTTAAGTCTATCATACCACGCCCGAGGGGCCTGCTTGAGTCCATAAAGAGCCTTATAAAGTTTAAGGACTTTATGTGGGTACTTGGGGTTTTCATAACCAGGGGGTTGTTTTACATAAACATCTTCACCTATGAAACCATTAAGAAAAGCACTTTTGACATCCATTTGATAGAGTTTGAATCCCCGGGATGTCGCAAAGGCAAGCAAAATCCTAATGGCCTCAAAGTGAGCAACAGGTGCAAAAGTTTCAGTAAAATCAATCCCTTCTAGTTGAGAAAAGCCCTGAGCTACAAGTCTAGCCTTGTTTCTAACTATAGTCCCATCCTCCCCTTGTTTATTTTTGAAAATCCATTTTGTACCAATGAAATGAACATTTGGTGGAGGATCAACTAACATCCAGACTTGGTTTCTCTCAAAATTTTCAAGTTCCTCATGCATGGCATTGATCCAACTAGAATCAAAAAGTGCATGGCTAACATCTAAGGGCTCGAAAGAAGCAACAAAAGCAGCATTAGTGAAATGAGCGTGAGAACGTGTTACCCTTTGATCAAGCTCACCAATGATCTGCTCGGGAGGGTGCATCCTTTGAACATGGTGTGGAGCCTCGCGGCGGGATGCAGTCTCCCCCTCAACTTGTGCGTTGGAGTGGTCCAAGATGACCGATGTTGAGGTAGTCGCTTCGGGACCTTGTGCCGAAGTAGTTGAAGCGGGGTCAGCTTCGGGGGTTGACGTCGAGGGTAGTAGGGGTTCATCCTCGAATTCTCCGGGATCTTCGTCTTCGAATAAGGTCTGTTCCATGTCGTGTTCATTTGCCTGTTCAAAAGCAGAACTAACAGAGGGGGTTGATTCATCAAAAGTCACATCACATGACTCGATGACAGTGTTAGTTTCCAAATTATAAACACGATAAGAATGACCATGAGTAGTATAACCCAAAAAGATCCCGTCAGAAGATCGCGACTCAAATTTATCTAAGTTACCACGTTTTAGGATAAAGCAGCGACAACCAAACACTCGAAGATGAGTAACCTTGGGCTGTCTCTCAAAACGCAGCTCATAAGATGTCAAATTTAAAATATAGCGTAAAAAGATTCGGTTTGAGATGTAACAAGCAGTGTTCATGGCCTCAGCCCAGAATTTTCTAGGAGTCCTATGCTCATCAAGCATCGTCCTAGCCATCTCAACCAAAGTGCGGTTTTTCCTCTCAACAACACCGTTCTGTTGAGGAACCCGCGGAGCAGAGAATTGATGTTCTATGCCATGCTCCATGCAAAAGTCAACAAAGAGACTATTTTTGAACTCGGTGCCATTATCGCTTCGAATGAATTTTAATGCACCAGGGAGTTCAGTGAAAAGTCTCAAAGCCAGGCTCCGAAAGTGTGAAAACACTTCATCCTTGCTGGCAAGAAAGAAGACCCAAGAGTAGCGAGAGAAATCGTCGACAATTACTAGAACATACCACTTCCCGCCTAAAGAACTAACCCGAGAAGGACCTACAGTGTCCATATGGAGAAGTTCTTCGGGTGTTCAGTCATCACTGTGGTGACTGGCGAATGCGAAGCGACAATCATTTTTCCATGTCGACAAGGAGCGCAAACTAAATTCTTCTCAAACTTGAGCTTGGGCAATCCTCGGATCAGACCTAGGGCACTCAGACGAGCGAGCAATTCAAAGCTCATATGCCCTAGTCTCCTATGCCACTTCCAAAGCTCAGAAGTCGAATGTGCAACAAGACAATGAGAAGAACCAGATGACTCTGAAAAATCAGCTCCAAAAACTCTCCCAACTCTAAAGATCTTACACACCACAACGCCATCAGAATTGAGCACTTGCGAAGTATCGCGATGAAATCGCACTTCGAAGCCCTCATCAAGCAACTGAGATACAGACAGCAAATTGTATCCCAGGTTTCAACCAAAGCAACATCTTTGAGAGTGAAGTTCGAATTATTCTTACCACACCTTTACCTTCACTCTACTCCTTCGATTGTTTCCGAAGGTGATATGTTCCCTTTGCTTGGTTGTGGTGAGGCTGGAGAACGATGCTGCATCTCCGGTCATGTGGCGCGAACAACCGGAGTCCATGATCCACGTGCCCTCCAAGCCTCGACCTGTCGCCTACACACGATAAGAATGTCTCGATCGCTCAGTGCTGGGGTGAGTGAAATAATGACGAGGCATCCAGCACTGAGTGACACGAGTAGTAGGCGCAGTAAAAGTAGACGGTCTACGCACATAATAATCAGAATAATGCAAAGTGCGAGGTCTACCTACATGCTATGAACGAACAACATGTCGGGGTCTCCTACTCTGACGAGGTACAAATCTGCTAGCCCGAGGTCTACCACCATATGGAACATGGTGAAGACCTCGAGGAGCAAAACCTCTCCGAGAAGCACGAGGAGCCTCAAAAGCAGGACGATAGTACATCTCAGACTCATGCATACCTAAAGATGGGTAATGCATGTCCTGGTAACTCATCGCCTGTGCGCGTCGCTCATCCTTGATGCGACGAAAACAGAACCCAACCAAATGACCCGCCCGCTGACAGTAGGAACAGTGAAAAACTCTCCTGGGGGCACTCTCATGGGTCATAGGAGCAACTCTCACAGGCTCCTTGGGTTTTCTCTGAGTGGTTTTCTTGGGAGGATTTTTCTTGGCAGGAGGAGTAGTTTTCTTTGGTGGATGGGTAGGCTTTTTGGCTAATGGGGTGTCTAACAGAGCTCTCTCTTTCTCTAGTGTGGTGGGAGAGGTAAAAACAGTTTTGTTTTCACTAACTGAAGGTATCCTCTCAAAACCCAAACCTAGAGCTACCCCTGCTCTGTCAGCACACATCTTGGTCTTGGCCAAGAGCAAATCCATCCTACCCTTTCCCTCAGTGCATGTATTAACCACGGAAAGAAGGTATTCATTTTCGGACATGAGGTTTTCAGCTCGCTCTCTAACGGTGCCTAGCTGGTCCTTAAGGGTAATGAATGTGTCACACACAGGCTGCACATCCTTAGAACTACCGGCCCTCTCCAATCTAGCCTCCAAATCATGAACATGCTTATCACGTAAATTAATGCTATCGCGTAATAAAGAGCAGTTCATGCAATCAATAACATCATGAGGCCTAGAATCCACCTCCAAAGCTGCTTCTGTGCAGTTTCAAGCTCAAAAAGAGTTTGAACATGACAGAACGCAACTGAGCAAGCTCACTCATGACAACAGAACAAGACTCACATTCAGCATCATCATACTTAGACTTAAGCATGGCATATTCAGTAGAAACATTTTCTAGCCTAAGTCTAAGGTCTTTTCTTTCTCTAGCGGCTTGCACAAGTAATCTATCCTGACCAAGCACTACTTCATTCAGCTCATCTAATTTAATTAGTAGCTGGTCAGATGATAGGTTTACCTCAGATGAGTCAAGCTCATCGCCGCTGTGATCGCTGTCGGCTATGAAGCAAAGGCCGGTGAAGTCACGTCCCTTCTTGTCCTTCTTGTCCTCCTTCTTTGGGGATTCCTCCTCCTCAGAGCTCGACTCCTCAGTTGAGGATGTGTCGATGTCGCTGAGAGCAGCAACAAAAGCTCTGGAAGCGGCCTTGGCTACTTTCTTAGCCATCTTGCCGCGCTTGCCCTTCACAAAGGGCTTCCTCTCCTTTTTGTGGTATTTGGGGCGGTCACTCTCATCTCTCTTCTTGATCTTGGGGCAATTGGCCTTAATATGAGAGGTGTCGCCACATTCATAGCAACCACTAAAACCACTTCTCCTCTGATCCCGTCTCTCATGATGAAAACGGTGAACCTCCGGGCAATGAGAGCAAGCTCATCATCAGCTAGAGTGTCCACCTGCTCCTTTGTGACGGAGACCAGGGAGGACAAAGCAAAACCATCTGCAAGAACACAAGTGCATGATGTGCTTGGTTCTGCAGTGGTGCCACGGCTAGTGCTAGAAACTAATGCCAATAGCTGTGGCAAAGAGCTTCTGTGCACAGCAGAGATGCCTTGGCAATCTCTGTGGACTTTAGCTTGCTAAAGAGTTCATCACAGGTTAGAGTGTCATAGCCTGTGGACTCTTCAATGCTGGATATCTTCACTTCCCATATGCTACGGTCAAGAGCATAGAGAAGCTTGATAGCCCT